>JARACY010001812.1:0-51524 GCA_029255725.1 Scrobipalpa atriplicella
ATCTGTCACGTATATGGCACTTATGACTTCGGTTCCCACTGTATTGACTATGACGTCATCGTTCCTTGTCCAAAGAGCTGGATTGGCTTCTCTTATTTCACTGAAGATCTTTCTTGAACCAGGTAAAGCGTTGCCAAGTCTGATGTCATTTGCTTGAAGCGAAGACACGTAGAAAACAAGAAGTAAATTTGAAACTTTAAGCATCTTTTTATTTTTTTTTATAATTTAAGTTGAGTCGAAACTCTGAGTTCCTGGTACTTTTTCAGTCTGTAGTTGAAACGCAAATGAAGAATAGAGAAGATCTATTTCGTATTTATAAGCATGTTCAAGCATCATGTTAGTGATCATTTAGCATGTCCATATGAGATCATGTATTCCTTTGTTATTCTAATGTAGTAACCCGATTGACACTAAAGTGCTATTTCAGTGTTAAGTGTTAATAATAACGATCCAATATCTAATTTTATTGGTAAATTGCGTCATGGTTCGTCATGGTGTTTAAAAACATCGCTTCTAGGAAACTAAATAAGTAGACATTTTGCAGATGCGACTATTTACTAAGCACTATAAATTCATGATTCAGTGTTTACAGCAGTTACAGATACCAAAAGTGCTGAAAGTGACCGTTTTTCGCAAATTTTCTTTCTGTTACTACCATGAACTATGAATTTCAACTTTATGAGGTTCTAAATTATCTTATGAGGGCGCCACTTGGCTCAGGGTAGCCCCTAAATAGTAAAACTGTAATTCATTTCCTACAAAAAATTATTATTATTATTCTTAGCCAATTTGATCCCACTGCTGGGCAAAAAATATTAAAACAAAATCTTTAAGTTTCTGTGTTCAAACGTGAGAAATTCAAAAAATACCGAACTGATTTTTATGCGATTTTTATCAATGAACGAAGTAATTCATGATCATGAGAAATGTTCATGTGAATTTGTGTAAAATGATAGTGATTGTTGTAAATGGGCGCTTTTCCACTAGACGGCACGTCAACGGCAACGGCGACGGCACGGCGAGATCACGTGACAATATCTATGGGAATCGATGACATGCCGTGACGGTGCCGTGCCGTCAAGTGGAAAAGCGTGTCATATAATTTCATTGATTTTCATACATTATCTCACCTACGATATCGTCGACGGTACCGTGCCGTCGCCGTTGCCGTTGACGTGCCGTCTAGTGGAAAAACGCCCAATGTCGGAAAAAGACATACCTACAGAGTGTATGTAAAAACAGATGGACGGATTTGGGATTGGTATCCATACTTCTTTTTGTTATTTAAAATTATGTTGGCGGCAGAAACGGAGGCGACACACACGAAATGCCCATTCTCTCTAATCTAAAATCTAACCTTGAGTTAATAAATAAAATATAAGTCATTTACAGCAGGAAAATGCCTTAATTTACTCGGCTCCCGGTGAACCTGCGGGTTTGCAAGCTTTATTAACCGATTTTAACCGACTTCCCGACTTCAAAAAAAGGAGGAGGTTCTCAAATCGGCTGTATGTTTTTTAATATTTTTTTGTTTCAGCAACATGGGCCTCATAGAATTCGAGAAGTGGTCCAACCAGCCCAACCTCTTCACGGAGAAGTCACGCCTCTGCGCCCGCATTCGGGGGTTGACGCCGGGTCAGCGGCGCATTTGCCGCAGGCACAAGGACCACATGCCGGCGGTCAGTGCTGGCGTCAAACATGGAATCAGCGAGTGCCAGTTCCAGTTTAGAGGGAGAAGATGGAATTGTACGACAACTGGTGATGAAACGGTCTTTGGGCCTCTGACTCTGATCGGTGAGTAGAAACTCGTAGTAGATTTATTTCTGGGTTCCCCGACCCTAAATACTAATGTGAACGACAAACACAGAACACTATTTATACCTACTTTAAGACGGCATCATCGATAATGATCTCTTATAAAAAGTGTCAGCTGTCTGGTCCAGTCATGATAGTTAGATGATGCCCAAATAGATCACCCACAACTTGTTTTTTTCGTAATACGACCCATAATTAACACATCTCTATGAAAATTGGGTCAGTTTCATAATGAAAAATCACTTTGAAATCATCATCATCATTATCCTGCCCTTATCCCATTTATTTGGGGTCGGCGCAGTAAAATCTCTTTGAAATTTTCACAGTAAACAAGCTTTAAAGGTCATTTTAAACCTTGTGAATCTGTTGTATGTTACATATTTTACAAATAGTGCCCAAAGATTATGCCTTACTTACCTAATAACCCAGGAATTATAGCTCAAAAACGGCCTTGCGTCTAAAATCGAACCGACAGTTTTCAAAATTGGTATACATAAGAAATAAGGGCCCCTTTTTCGTTCTACGAAATATTTTTGGTCAGGACTAAAGGGATCTTTGAAAATACAGGGTGTTTCACGGCTATCCATTCTTCTAACTAATATCATAAATGCGAATATTTGGATGTTTGATTACTCCATCATGCTTCAACCACTGGCCGGATCGGGATGAAACTTGGCACAAGTATAGGTTAGATTCTGAAATTGAACATAAGCTACACTTTACTGCGGGAAAATATCTTATTCCCACGGGAATCTGTACATATAATACAAGTAATATTATTAATGCGAAAGTAACTCTGGCGGTCTGTTTATTACTCTTTTACGCCTATGCAGCTTTACCGATTTTGATGATATTTGGCAGGAAAATAGACGGCAACCTGGAGATGGACATGGGCTACTTTTTACCGTGGGAAAATAAGTCATTCCCACGGTAATATTTACAAACGTCATTTCGACTAGGACAACATTTTGAATATGACTGGAAATAGCAACAAGCTAACTTTTACCGCGGGAAAACTTTTAAATCCTACGGGAAACCATATGATTCCCACGGGAATACACAATAAGCCACATGTGTCACCGCGATCCAGAATGTTAGATCGTATTACGCTTTAACAGAAAGATGAATTTCGATAATACTTAAAAAAAAATACAGATGTCTTTTTGTGGAGGAACGTTTAATACGGTTTTTTTGCGATTATTGCCAGGAAAGTTAATTATGGAGATGTTACAATTTTGTTCAATTCTATTCGTTTCTGGGATGCGGAATCCGAATCTGAGGACTATGGTAACAAAATTTCGTGACGGAACATAAAAAAAAGGTTCGTTTATTTTGTATTGGAATTTAAAAAAACTGAAAACTATCGTGTGCGATATCATATGAAAGGGCATTTTGAGCTGATTCTAAAAATATATCACATCATTACATATCAGTTACAAGTTTAAAATCAAAATAAAAATAATTTTCAAAACATTATCATTTGTCATTCCGCTCATTTCTGCTCACGCTATACAATGCATTATCTCGACAGAGATACAAGTAGGAAAGGCCCCCCTTGCGGGGGAACCACTCTGCGGAGATCATGCCTAACAGCTGCTCCTAAAGAGTTGTAATCAGTTCCGATTCAAACAAGCAAGCCTTTTGTCAATTAGTTTTCCCTTATAACATGTTTTTCCCATTGAAATGGGATATTTTCCATGGATGTTGAAATGCAATCAGCCGTTTTAGCGCGATTGCTCAAAAAAATATACATTTTCCCTAAGGAATGACATATTATCTCATGGTAAAAAATTATCTACGTTCCTCCGCAAAGAGACAACTGTATAATTCTGTGTCTGTATTTTATCTTTCTGTTAAAGGTTTGCGGTGGCACACGTGGTTTATTGTATATTCCCGTGGGAATCACATGTTTTCCCGCGGTAAAAGTTAGCTTGTTGCTATTTCCAGTCATATTCAAAATGCCGTCCTTTTCTTAATAACGTTTGTAAATATTCTCATGGGAGTGACTTATTTTCCCGCGGTAAAAAGTAACCCATGTCCGTCTCCAGATTGCCGTCTTTACTGCTGCCAAATATTATCAAAATCGGTATAGCCGCTTAGGCGTGAAAGAGAAACAAAACAAACAAACAGTTACTTTCGCATTTATAATATTACTTTTATAATATGTACGATTCCCGTGGGAAAAGATATTTTCACACAGTAACGTGTAGCCTATAATCAATTTCAGAATCTAAGCTGTACGTTTACCAAATTTCATCCCGATCCAGCCAGTGGTTGAAACGTGATGGAGTATCAAACATTTCGCATTTATGATATTAATAAGAAGAATGGATAGCCGTGAAACACCCTGTATTTTCAAAGATCCCTTTGGTCCTGAACAAAAATATTTTGTAGAATGGAAGAAGAGCCCTTATTTCGTATGTATACGAATTTTGAAAACTGTCGGTTCGATTTTAGACGCAAGGTCGCGTTTGAGCTATAATGCCTGCCATCCCGGGCGGGGCGCCGCTGCCACTGCGCGCGCGCGGTATTTCTTATTCTTTTCAACAAGTATGGTGGCCAAAGTCATCGACGGATTTGTAAGTGTGCATACATTTTTTTGTAGAGAATTTAATAGTCTTTAATTTAGTTATATATTTTTTTTCTCTAAAATTAACATATTTTAAAATAAATGCAAATATTTGAAAATTGGGGTGTATTTTTCCAGATGGTAGCGATTCCCTTAAGTCCTGAAAGCTCATATTTTTTTTTAATAAAAACTGGACACTAAACACGTATTTATACCAATTTTTATTTCTGTCGGTTCGATTATGACCCTAAAAATTATAATGCCTGGGGTATAAGCAAATATTTCAAAAATAATCTCGTCTTTCCTATCTAAATAGAATTCTTGTTCTTCATAATTTCGTAGATAAGATAGAAAATGTCTGCTTGCTCTTTATGATATTTTTATTACTTACTTTTACGTCAACATTTCTGCGACTCATACAGAGATTTATTTCTTATTTATTACGTCTTTGTCCCGTGATATATGTCTTTTGTTCAATACGAAAAGAAAATGTCCTAGAATAAGATAATTAACTGGAGGATTTAGGACAAATTGGATGTCTTCTAGGGACTTTCTCGACAATTATATGAAATCTCCTTTTATGCCCTTTACTTCCTTGTAAAAAGAATAGGATATAAGTACATTGGTGTGATGATTTTGACAACAAATTGAAAATATATGAGAAAATTGAGAAATCAAAGTCATTTCAGTTAAGAGTAGATGCTATTTCATAATAATTAGTCGGAAAGTATGCTTATTTCTCTGGAAAATATAGTGCCCCAGATTTCTATTTCTACCGCAGTTTATTTTTCAGTTTCCAGCATTTCCAGCACATTTCTCGAATTCCTCAAACCACTGCTCCGAGCTGTTCGCCTGGTAGCACAGCTCTAAATCTCTGTTACGTCTACGCCTGACGCTATGAGATTTATGAGACAGCCTTCCGTTCTTTCGGTCTAGAAATCTAGAACTCTGGAAATGGGATGGTTTCGCTCTGTGGTTTTGCTAGATTTTAAAATGAAATTCAGACATTCTAACATAAAATATAAATAATTTATGAGTAACAACCATAAATAAAGAAATAAATATTTCTTTTCCCAGCGTCAAGAGAAACCGCCTTTACCCACGCCATAACCGCCGCCGGAACTTCCTTATACATCGCAAGGGCCTGCAGAGACGGTAGACTATCCAGTTGTGGATGCAGCAGATCCCATCGCCCTAAGAACCTGCACTCCGACTGGGTGTGGGCTGGCTGCGGCATGGATCTGGAGTACGGCTACAGGTAAACTATGGTTTCCTGGTAATATAGGAGCCTAATACATCGCAAGGGCTTGCAGAGACAATAGACTGACCAGCTGTGGATGCAGCACCAGCTTCGAACTGAACGAGTCCTTATAACCTGTACCGTACAGGTTATAAAGACTTTTTGGAGTATTTTTATAGAGTTTGTAAATATTGACATAATATTATTATTGACTTTGTCCAAAAAAGTGAGTGAACAAAAGAACAGTCGTGTTGTGTCGTGTCATGAGACTTTCGCGTAAACTAAAAATATTGTGTTGTGCGATGTAAAATCTAAAGATAGATCCTCCTCGCGATAATAGTACATGAATCTTATATATAAAGTATCTGTGTACTCAAGAATAATATGTATCCTGTGTTCTGACTACTTTGTCTTCCACCACATATGTAAGCGTAACTCTTTCAGGTTATGGACCCAGCACGCTCCCATTGAGAGTGTAAATAGTCTGACGTTCCGTTCATATATTATACTGTGGTGTAAGCGTAACACTCTTTTATGTCTAACCAGCTACACAAATATTTGTAAAATACATAATTGCATAGTGGTAGAGTTAAATCATCTTTTGAAATGGAAAAGAGAATCTTGCAAAATAAAATAATACTTGACGAGTTAACAAGTAAAAAACAAATCTCTATAATTCTATAAACAAGTATTCATAAATAAAACAAATATACTTAATGGCATTAATGGAAATACTTATAATATTTAAACGCTTCACATGATCTTAAAACAAACCATAATTTTCAAATCCAAATTCCACTTCAATTAATTTTGGAAATATTTTCACGACACCTTTGGCACAGAATAACTTTGGCACGAGCAAGAAAAGTACTAAGGTCACATAAATCACAGAAATCAGTAGTATCTCCCGTAGATGGTGACCGTGAAGTTGAATCCACCACCTCGTTGGCTCTTCAGGTGCACATTCACGAACCTCTGTCCGATTCCTCCCGCCCTGATAGTTGCGTAGCCTCCTGAACCGTCGCTGTTGTTGTCCTTGACATGAATGGCCGTGATCACTGCATAGCTGGTCTTCCCGACTTCAGGATATCTGACGTCAGTGGTCCTCGTGAAGAAAGGGAAAGCGTATTTGCATTCCACAGATCTGTACAGAACTACATCTCCATAAGAAGCAGTACCGATGTAGAAATTATGGCTTTGGCAGGAAGCTGCTGCCAAAACGCAGAGGAAAGTTGATAAAGTGATTACACGCATGGTTTCGTTCGTTCGTTTTTACACTGAAGTGATAACTGGTGCCTATTGTTTTATATAAGTAGGGACGGTGTTATGCAAAAGAGTGGCAAGATCTGCGCCATTTCCTATAATGAGGTAATATTGTTTTTCATTACAGTAGAGTCTAATTATCAATTTAATTCCATACAATATTCTTTGCGATAATATTATGAGCTTTTCATGATTTTTGTGTATTGAAGAGCCTTTATCCTTAGCAATGGCGCCACAATTCGTTAAAAATCATAAAATATAGACTTTTTCAGTATTTGTTCTGACACTTCCCTAGTGATGAATTGAGGAGCAAATATTTCTTCGCTGCTACAATCGAAATTATTGATGTCTGTTTTTATTAATTCCTAACGAGAAAACCCAGTCACATCACAGATAAAAACGAAACCAACATAAAACTGAATATTAAATTTCTTGCTCCTTTACAGCATAAAGTCGTCCACATACGTATGTAGATGAACAAACAGACTGACAAAGCCTGAAACATCTATCCATCACGACTAAACCTATCTTGTCACGCGGCTTTCAATGTCACGGCGTACAAACATGCACTACAATGTTTGTTATTATTATGGAATATGGTAAGAATTTTCCGGTCAGTATTTTCGAGAATATTTTGGTAACATGGCAATGACATTGTGTAGGTTATGTTAAGGGCAAGGTTAAGTAAGACTTATCTATTTAAGGCCTCATCGGGTCGATGACTCGAAATGTGGTTTCTTTGGCCTCTACCTTCATTAAGGAAGGAATTTTTAGTATCTTTCAGGCTTCTTTCAACTAGTCTAGGGTCAAGAGCAAACTATAAATGTTATGTGGTTTTCACCTCCCTGCGTGCTTAATGTTAGCGAACGTCAATAATTTAACTAAATAATTGGGAAATAAAAGAAATGAAGCTATTATTTATGCGAACTTACCAAATTGACCAGTATTCGATATATCTAACTAAATTCATAAGTAAGATCTCAAACATATCACGCACGCGTCATCATATACTTAGGCAAACAGAACTAGATTGTTCGTTTGATGCCATTATATTATCTTAAATAAGGATACAAAGAAAACAAAGCCAAAAACATAATAAATAAACTTAATTCATCAAAAATAAATACACAAAATCACTTTCTTCCATGACTGTACATAAACGCGTTCGTCTGTATCGCGTACACCTCCACCCAAAAGTTGTATCCTCTGAATATAGTTGGACTGTCCAATTCTATGGTCACATATTTCTCACCAATGCCACCATTTTTTATATGCGCTTCTCCCCACTTGTCATCTCTTAAATCAGTTATTTTTATAGCACTTATAACTTCATTTCTGGAACAGTTCACTGTGAAAACGTCGTATCGCACCCAAATAGCCGGATTTTCTTGATGCACTTTACTGTAGATCAATTTGGATCCTATGTCAGGATAGCCTAGGAACAAATCGTGACAGTTCACTATTGCAACGAGTAAAAGAATTGATACTGTAGTTATCTTTAAAGCAGCCATGGTTACGTCTTGTCAATTTGGTTGTGAAGATCGAAATAGTGGTAACAAACTAGTGATTCCAAATAAATATACTCACAGTTTTTATTAGCAGTAGTATGTTAAAACGTAAAAGGCACAGTAAAAAGATGAAGAGTAGGATATGACGCATCATCTATAAAAGTGTGTGTTATTCCATTAAAAAAAAATCAGTGAATATCCTACCGCAAACTAATAGGAGTTGCTCAGTCAACGAAACTGAACAACTTTCACCGGAAAATTCTTTCAGGAAATGATTTTCTTTTTCATTCAAAATGACCATTTCGTTCAGCCAATTGGAAAGCCATTTTTTTTTCATTTCCTTAAAGTTGTTCAATTTCGTTGACATCATAATATAAAGTGTTGGACTAGCTAGGTAGAAAAAAAAATCTTAGTTATCTTGCATTTCACAGTAAAAATCTATTTTTTACATACATGAGAATCATCAATGATGGATTTCCAATGGACCATAAAAGGTGATCATCAGTGATAATAATGTAACATGAGTAATGAATGATAATTATACACAAGTATGACAAAGTCATGCTCTAAGCTAGTGCTAAGAATGGTCAATGGGTATTCCTACTTGAAGATAATAGAAAAATCGTCCTAAAAGGGATCATTTGCAAAGAGTCAGTTAGAAAGACGGGCGAAAACAGTAACAAACAGGTTCGTGGAAGAAACATAGGACCTCAAGTGTGACAGTAGTAGAATGAAAAACTCTATGTTAATCGTATCAAAATTGTGAGATGATCAATCACAAGAGGTCTGGGTCCGAAGATCATCTTTGTAATGTTGTTTCTAGTTCAGCTAAATCGCCTCCAATCCAATTTTTCCATGCTTTTCATTGGGATCTAAAAATTCCCGCTATATCCGCGTTGCGCAAAAAGTTGCGCAGTAGAACAAAATTCAAAAGTGACAGCACCTGTTTGTCAAACGTTTCCCCCGTTGCGCAAAAACCTGCGCAGAGGATCAAAAATAGAACTGAAACCACCTTCACTTGTTCATGTTCTCCTGGTAATATCGGAGCGAGAAGTCGCTCGCGCTATTAGTTAATAGTCTCTCTGAACTCGCTTGCATTCGTCCCTAAACCGATTAAGGTAAACCGGGTGGAATGGGGCAATCTCTGTGAATAAACACCGCAATAAACCGCTGAGTAAACACTTCTACCATCTCTTTCACACAAACAGTAGAGTCAATATTGATTGAAATGGCAACAGCGCAGCGCAGACTCTGTACGACTACGGCTACGTACGCTACGTAGAATGTTGGTGTTGGTACACTACGGACTACGGTCTCGATATCATGTCTACTCTTTCTATGTCATGCTCGCCTAGTAGTTAAGGGGCAAAAAATGTCGACTGGAGGTAAAGTGACGTGACATGAGGGCGGCGCGACTTGTCACTTGAAAGTTCAGTTTAGTTTGTATTGGAGGGTGTTTTGTCACCAATGGCTTCATGTATATTGCTTCGTTCAGTGTAGCTTCGGTGAAGAAGAACTCAAAACGAAGCGATGCATGTTGTTTGCGAAGGATTTGGGCGGAGATTTGATGGAAGCGCTACGCATCCCCGGCATACATTTTCGTAAAAGTGTACAAAAATACAAGAACTAAAAGTTACATCAAATATTGAAACGTGTTTCATTAAAACCAATGATTTTGAAAGGACATTGACTCAAAATGGCCTCGATATTATTTTCTTTTTTCCATGATGCACAATGATGTCAAGACAAGAACATGCTGGAGGTAGTCTCAACTCGGAGCAGCATTTGGAAACCCCTACCATAATAGAAAATCAAATGTTGAAAATAAACCCCATTTAAATAATTGAAAATCATCCATCAACTAGCTTTAAATGTTGTCCTAGTACCCAGACTACACTGAAAATGTACTAGGAGCGAAGTAGCTGAACAAAGAGTATTTCGTAGAAGCGTTGAAGTGTGTCGTTGTGTGCTGTTGGTGTATATCAACCCTAGTCCGTATGTTTACGTGTGTGTTAGCCTGTTAGCCTGAAACCACCCCGCAACCAGCCAGTATACTGCTAAGTTTCATGCCACCTTGGTTATTAAGGGACATTTGCGGCCCGACAGGGGACATAGTGGGACCTGGGACCTGGGACGAGATGGTCCCAGCGTGGCCCCATCCCATCACAGCATTCTGAAATGGCCCCCGGATGCCCGTATCAGAAGTAGGACTTTTATCAACTTTTATCGAATTTTCAAAAGATGGAATTACAATTTTTGAAAAACATTTTTGCTGGCTTGCACAGCACACCTCGGTGATGAAAGAGGCAATCCAAGGCGAAGTTCAACAGGAGAGTTCCTATTGCTTCGGTTTCGCACATGGTTCGTTACTTCGTAGTTTCATACTTAATCTAAACTTCCTTCATTTTCCAAAAAAATCTGAAAAAATTGATTTAATCCGCCCGACTGCCTTTCCACTATAACATTATGATTGCTGGCTGACACAAGGTGTATGCAAAAATGGCATTTTATGAGCTTTCAGCAATCATCTCGTGGAAAATTATGTGGACGAAACAACCGTCCGAAGTTGAAAGCATTTTGAAAAGTGTAGTACCTATGCAAAGCACACACAAAATCCACGTCATATCCACGTGAAATTGTAGCGTAGATTGAATATGCATGTGATTTGCACAAATTCTTGCATAGTGGGATTTAGAGTTGGGAAAATATCATCGGAACAATGCTTCATTTTAATGTCTTGAGATCTTGTATACTTGTGACCTACATCACTTACCTTACTTCAAGGATCCACTTCTAACACTTCATGTACTCCCTGTACTGTGTACTACATTCTACTACAACTACAATTTGTCCTTGTGTCTAGTTCTAGTAGTAGAATTTCTATAATACACACCTCGCTGCTTCTGCAATCCTGTGCCGAGATTATTATTTTATTTAAATACGTCCCGGAGCCCCGGGGAAAACCGGTTTTTCTCGAACTCTTCTCGTTTATGCTCGCCTAGTGTATTTCCCCCACTTTATCGAAATTTTCCCCGGAATCGTTGATATTCTTCAAAATTTCGATTTCTAGCAGAAGAAGAAAGTGTTTCTTTTGTATTCAACTTCGATTCAAATTCTTGTCAAAGATTCAACGATATTCCATTATTGATTTAAAACTTTTAAAAACGATTTCATTAAACGTTTAACCGTTAAACGTTGACACACAGGTAGAATCGAAACAATTGATTAATAGCCGAGCAATTTAAAGTTCGTTCACCTGCGCCTTAAACGTTTCAGGTAAACTCACCTGTTTTACCTCCGACCTGTCTACCAGGATCGCAACACCTCACCGAAGGTAAAATTCACCTGAAAACGACCCACACTACGAGCTTCACCTGCCCGTAAAATTGCAAAACACGGTGACACAAGCTGGCTGTGTGCGTCGGAAAATGCTCGGGAAAATGGGAGTCTTCCCCGGGCTTTCATTTCCCTGAAACAGAATGAGATACCAATATCATTCCCTTTCTTTTCCGTAGCACGTAGCACGTCAACATTCCTTCCTCCGATTGGCCGCTTTGAATGTGTGCTCCTGTATTATTCAAAAGCTTTCAGAACTTTTAACAAGTGTGTGTCCCCTCGCACCTGAAACGGTAAGTTTCCTTCCGTGTTCACGTAAAGGTGAATCACCGTCTCTTTTACTTCCTTATGTCCTAGTACTCAGGTGAGAAGTAAGACAGGTGAAAAATTTACCTGCGCTCTTCAGGCATGAAAAGGTGCCGTGGAAAAGGTGGAAAATTGCTGTTCTTTCAGGTGAAGTTTCAGGTGCTCGCCTGCGGCAAATATTTTGCTACATTCGCTAGCTCATATAATTTAATTTTAATTCCCGCCATTCCCGGGAATCTCGGCAATTTTTCCCGGGATCGGGAATGGAGATTTTCCCGGGAATTCCCGGAAACGGGAACCCGGGACTGAAACCCTACGAGTATAAGAAAAATATTGATAAATTTACTTTTACCTAACTTATTTAATTACCAATAAATTAACGATTTTAATGCAACGCAATATTGATTTATCATAAGAAAATACGTCGTTGTCGATTTTGTTTCAATAACTTTCATTCGATGAATACGGATAGATGTGACACGGAGATATTAATATTGTAATTATTGCGTTCTACACCTTTTTTAAAAAAAAGGTTTAAAATATTCGTCAGTCTTGGACTCATTTCAGTAACTTCTATTCAAACATCTTTACTTTCGTTCAGCCTTTTTTATGATCCCTGTCCGCTTCTCCCCCTTCAGCCCAACATCAGTCAGTCAGCAATCGCTTGTCATTAATCAGCTGTCAGATCGTCTTCACGGGTGTCAAACCGTGGCCGCAGACAGGTCTGCTACTAGGCGCACAGAGGCTACCAGGAGGTTGGAGGGAAAGTCGTGGAAAGCCGGGGAAATGGGCTGCTTGGTTCACAAATTGACGAGTTTTATAAATAATTTGACATCATAGAACAAAATGACCGTCGGATAGTTTTTGAAGTGAAACTTCTTTAGGCGCCTTGAGAGTAAAATTTCAAGATCGCGTCACGAGCAAACGGGGACGATTTTGGATTGTCCTGTTTGTCCCGTTACGATGTCAGAAATGTCAAAGAAGTTTCACTTCTGACACGGGTGCTCGGCACACACGCTCTTTTTTTATTAAATTAAATGGTACAGTGTTTTTTTAATTCACAATATTTAAAATCAATAAGATCTTACCTAGCTGTAGACCAAAACAGCCGAAAATTTTACAAAAAATACTGCCTATTATTATTTATTAACAGCATTATCAAATGCATGTTTTTTAATTGCAAAAACTTAAGCAATTATTTCTTAATTTTACTTGTATATTAGTATTATAGTTACTCTGTGATTTTACTAAATGCATAGGGTATAAAAATCACAATACAAAATTCCGACTGTTGTCCTTCTACAAAAATTCCGGTTGCCTCAGCTACGAACCGCGTTACAAAGCTCTACGCTACAGCTACGTTCACGTAGTTCGCGCCGTAGCACGTAGACGGCACGTAGACGAGCTCCTCCGTAGGCCTGCGCTCCTGGCAAGTTTTCACGTACTGAAAGGGTTAGGACACGCCTGAAAACTGAAACGGAAAGGGTTGCTGGTAGAATGTCAAAAGGCTCTGAAATTGTGAAAACTCAGATTTTCCAACAGAGTATTATTTTCCGGCCTAAAGTTTGTTTTGACGTATGGTATTTTACAGATGCGCAAAATTAAGTTTGTAGAGTTATTCTTATTATTATATTGTGGAAAATTCTTCATATTTGTGAAAAATCCTTCATTTAGTTTTGGTATTATTTATGTATGACACAACCATTTTAATTTTTCATTTACTTATTTATTTGGTTTATTGAAGTGTCATATTTAGATTATTTTTGTCTTAATTTCTCCAAATGGAACACATCTCAAACACCTCCCTTGCTCTATTCCATATTATGCCGTGTTCCGGAGAAAGCTGTATTTTTCCCGTGTTCCCCACTTATACCAGGACGCGATGAATTCACGGCGATGTATGTTCCTGAAAGAGCAAGCAGTGAAAGTGAAAGTTACTTTTCGGAAAATCTAAAAATAAAACAAATGAATAGCAATTTCCATTAATTTCTCACAAAAACAGGAATTTTCTGCATATTTCGAGACGAGAATACTAGGGCGCCAAAGAAATTAAAGGCCGTCGTTCGGCACGTTTCGTAGTCGTCGTAGCAGGAGCCGCGTGCGTAGCGCGTCCGTAGCCTCGTAGTGCGTGCGGAGCCGATGAGGCCGTTTTTCAATATGAAACGTCATACTTTGGAGGCTGTACCACTAGGATAACAAGAAAAGCAAGATGTGTACCCGAAACAAACGAACGTAGCTTTGAATGATTATGCCAGTTTTCACGTGTGTCTTCGGGATTTTCTTCGGAAGAGGATTTCAAGACGTTGAATACGAAAGGAAAAGAAACCCATCATTTCTAAGATGGGGCTTTGTAAAAATCCATGCCTTAGTAACCAGGAGCTTATGAGTGCTGCGCAGGTTTTAAAAAGCTCGCTCGAAAAAAGCACCTAATACGGCGTGTTAGTGTGAATAACACACGTTATAGTGGGCGGAGCTTAGCTCTCACACATGTATGAAGCTTTTTTATAGGTGGAGCTTTTTAAGTATTTTATTATGCCATACTTTAAAAAAGCTTTTCCGATTTGTCTGTTTGAATTTTCTTTACTGGGGCCCCAGGATGTTTAGCAGTTAGAGAATGATCGGTATGCGAGTTAGGAATGTAGAGATTGGGAATGCTGCAGAGAGAAAATGCTCCTTTTACCTCATAAAGGAGATTTTCCCGCATTCGAGCATTTTTCTTACCAGGCGTGCATGGGAAGGCGGAGTCTGCTAAGAATTTGAAGGATTCTTGGAATTTCGGCGAAACCTTGACGTGGGGTGGTATTGAATTTTCCGTCTTTGAAAATTCTTAAAAGTTTTGCTTTAGGCATGTTCAGGTTAATATATATTTTTTAGAAGTAACTTTGCCACTGAGTGAGAACGTCGTTCACGTATTAGATTTACTTATAACTGCAACTATGGCCCGTATTTATAATCAGCTCTCAAGAGTGACAGCGAGTGAGTTTGTATCAGAAATGTCATTTCAGTACAAAATGGCCAGTCAAATCCATACTTAATATGAGATCGCTTTATAAATACGAGCCTAAGAATACATCAAGCGTATTTAAAAAAAAAACATCCTCTCGACAAAGACGTTATTAAGTATATTTTTAACGTTTTGTAAATCAGTATATTATTTAGAAATTGTTTGCAAATTAACAGTATAAAACTTTATCTTTCATACTTTTTTTTGGATCCAATAACTTTGACAGCTAAACCTATTCCTTTATTTCAAATTAAAAAAGAGCGTGTGTGCCGAGCACACGTGTCACAAGTGAAGTGAAACTTCTTTGACAAGATTTTTTGACATGACTTCCGTCCCAGCCCATGACGTATTTCCGTGACGCGACCTTGAAATTTCACTCTCAATGCGCCTGAAGAAGTAAGAAGTTTCGCTTCAAAAATCACCTTACCGCCATAGAGGGCGGGCGCATGACCCCGAGTACCCAGAAAACAGGAACCGGAAAGGTAGACCGGGTATGCAACGGGTATCCCGGCCCGGATAACCCGGATAAGAATGCTTAAATCCGTTATCTTGTACCAGGAGTGCATAGAGCTAAGACGGTGGCTAATCCGGGATTTTCCTGCAGCTTTTCATTGGGGAAGGGAAGCCACACCCCCTTGCGATGTATTCACATCACACCCCCCACGATATAAAAAGGCTTTATAACGGGTGTTAGAAATCAAAACCAGTTCAAGAAATTGAAAGCCCATAAAGAAATCCATATCTCCAATAGTATATTAGGCAACGAGGGAATAAAGCAGTGTCTAACGTCACGGGCAGCATATTGAATCCTGAGCGGAATGAAGGATTCTAGGATTAATTCCCGAGCGCAGCGAGGGAATTAAATCTTTAATTCCTGAGCGAAGCGAGGGAATTATGACAAGAATCCTGAATGTAGCGAGGGATTCAAGTCTGCCCAAGGCGAAGACACATTTATTCCCGAGGAGCATACTATATTTTACACACCTACTGCACAGATTACTTAGACGGTGGCAGGCGTCTGTAAGATAATAAAGCTCAGAAATATACCTAATCATGTAATATTGATACATAAATAAATATTGAAAACATACCAGAAGCAACAGATCCGAAAGTCAATTCACACTCACTGAACTACACTTCACGTTCACAATCCACTACCTACGTATTTTTCCAAAAAACGAATTGATCGTATTTGACATATTCAACATAAATAACAAAATACGATAAAATACTAGTCACAATGTCTTCTGGAGTCAAAATATTAATTTCACTCGACAATTTACGAAATGGAAGTAATAATCAATGAGAGAAAAACTTTTGCAAAATCAAACCGCGTTTTCTTTTTTTTAGTTTCTTTTTTTTATACAAAGCAAAGAGCACATACAGATAACTAGTCATACAGCCTTTTTACACTCGCCGGGAGGCGCAGAAGGCGAGTGTGGCAACAGTTTTAATACACACACAGCCATATTTTTTTTTTCTGAAAATTATTTTCTTAGTAGTTCACATGACATTCCAAATTCAAATCACATAATAACCCTTGGGCTATTAAGGATTTTCATACAACTTTAAATCCCTTGGGATTATTTTCTTGCTTTAAACGCAAGTTCCTTGATACATTATGTTGATATAATAATGCAGAGGTGTGTAAATGTATTTTATTCACTACCTGTATGGGCGACGTAATTTTTTCTTAATTTCTTTCATTCAAACCTGCTGAAACAGATGAATTCCAAAGCTTAATATTGCAAAGGCTTAATTATTTATGCCCAAAAAAGTAGCATATGTATGATTTTTTTTTTTTTTTTTTCGTTCATCCATTATAGGATAGGCAAAGGAAGCTAATTAGCTCCTGACATTTTTTGCCGGCCGTACTTAAAAACTTTTCTAGGAATCTAGCAAAACAGGTATCAACCACAGAGTATCAACACTTACAATAAAATTACAACCCTTCATAATCAAAACGAAAAGTTTATAACCATCTTCATCTATTTAAACCATTTTATTTTCTACTGCAAACGAAATAAGGTTTGAATTCCCGTTAACAGACAACTTGCTACGAATCACCTCGTAGCCATTTTGGCGTAGCAGAATTACGTAGAGCTATCTCGCTCAGTTCCAATGTTGTTCTCTTTCTAACTGGCGTAGGGGTTTCCATGTACCAGGAGCACGGGTTTATGAGAACTTCAAGAGGTCTGTGCAATTTCCCTTTTCTCTACAGGTAAGGTGAAAATTCCCGAAACACCGAAACGTGAAAAAAACAACGATTAAAAATATTTGAACGACCAAAGTGTCAATGTGCATGCATCAGTCAGTGAAGAGGAATGTTTTCGACACTATATTTAACTTTTGCGAAAACGACTTTTATTTAGTCGTTGATGCTCTACATTTATTAAAAACGACTTTTATTTAGTCTTTGATGCTCTACATTTATTAAAACGACTTTAATTTAGTCGTTGATGCTACATTTACCAAGTGTAAAATGGTGAAAGTATTTAGCTTTTGATCATTTATAACTCAATACCCAACTCAAGGCTGACCTTTTATGTATACGAGTACGTACCTACGTATATATTATACGTAGCGTTACGTACTACGAGTTCTCCTCTCAGGTTCTCCTATAGTAACTAATTAATCACAAACCACAACTACTAGCTTTCTGTCAGCGGTGTCACCCGCTGCTAAAAAAAATCTCATAAAATTTATTACCTGTTCGTTCCACAGGTTCACGGAGGGTTTCGTCGACATCCGCGAGAGGGAGCGCAAAGTGAAGCGAGGTAGTCGGGAACAGGGTAGGCAGCTGATGAACAGACACAACAACGAGGCTGGCCGCAGGGTACGTAGTCTTTAAGTTTACCTATTCTATATTACTGGGGTGGGATGGGATCTACCTCCTAGTGGTCCACCACGGGCAACGGCAACACAGGCTTGCCTGTGAATAAGTCCGGCTGAATGATCCCAACAAAGCGGTGGTAGGCTCCGCAAGGGGCCGCCTGGCTCGCGACCACCCTCTCACCGGAGTCCTGCGCCAAACAGCTTGCTGTGTTCCGTCGGCTCGCTCCATCGTCGACTCTGTCACGGTCATCGCTGACCTTTGTGTCTAGAGTCAAGAGCTAACCCATTCCAAGAAAAAAAAAATATTTACAAAAAGAGAGCGGTAAGGTTCGTGCGGACCGGAGTGGGCCCCCACTGCGCTCCGATTTATCACTTCACTCCATTCTGCTTCATCCAAACCTTAGTTCTACTTCACTCTTCTCCGCTCTGCTCCACATCAATACCTCTAGAACCAAACCACTTTTCACAAGATTTTTTACTAGATACTTATTTTCTTTTGTCTACCAGGCGGTGATAAAGAAGTCGCGAGTGACCTGCAAGTGCCATGGAGTGTCTGGATCATGCAGCCTCATCACATGCTGGCAACAACTGGCTTCGATCAGGGAAATCGGTAGGTACCACACGTCACTGAGATCTCGTGGCGTACAAAATACCTACGCGAAAAAAAATTGTACGCGCAACCAGTGTAAAAATTACACCCGTCCGCACCCGTTGCCCGAACTTTCACCTGTGAGATGAGATGTGATGAAAGCATTACTTTTCTGAGATGATGCTATTCTAACCCAGCACTAAAATAATCCTTGGTGGCTTTGCTATTCTAGCTTTCACTTTATTTTTCATTTGTCAAAAATACAGCTAAATCCCCGAGCTCTACCATCCGGAACTTCACCTTTCCTCCTCATTACCCGGGGAATCACCGCTCCCAGCTCCCATTGTCTTTCATCAGCTGCATCTAACGACCGTCCATCGCTCTCCTGTCGTTTCCTACTGCCTTGGTACCTCGCGATTGATAACCTGTTATTAGCTTGATAGTTTTAATTGTTCTCGTAATCTGTGGTGAAAGCAAAATGCCCGATATAAATTGGTGGGTAATTTGTGTACTTAATTTGCTTCGGATTTGATGAATGAAGTACTTAGTTTAGGTGGAATTGGTGGAATTTATAGATGGCAGTATGCTGTTAGAAAAGTTACGGGATACCAATACTAAGGTTGGCACCTTATCGTCTATCAAATCGTGCTAAACTACTAATAAAAAGTGTTGCACCAATACCTACAAAGTCCCAGCAAACAAAACAGGAAAGTCACCAAACATTGTGGTCTAGTGGTCTGAGCTGAGCCATGTGCTCCCGATCCGGAGGTCCTGGGTTCGATTCCCAGGAGGGACGCAAAGTTGATATATGTTAATTTATCACTTGTGAGATTTTTCCCCAGTTTGGTTAGGACATTGCAAGCTGAATCACCTGATTGTACGAAAAGAAAAAGGATTCCGTGCTTCGGAGGGCACGTTAAGCCGTCGGTCCCGTCGCTGTTTTGATAGTGGTCATTACACAAACCATTACAGAGGCCTATTAGTTGTGCTATTAGGCGGTTTAAAAACTCTGACACCAGGGTTCATCGGGTCGATTGACTCGAAACCCACAAGACAGAAGAAGAAGAAGACCAAACATTAGCAAATGTAGAATTTTCCTGTAAAATTAGTTTGTACGATCATTTCCCACGTTTTTTAAAGTCCCTGTGAGCTGCAGACAAACATTCTGCCTATCTTGACACTGTTTAAATATAGAAGTAATCCTCACAAATATCGCAAAATAATAAGAACGTTTGATAATAGTAAGAACAGCTCATATACCGGGTGTAAGGGACAGCGTCCCGCAAACTTATAGGGGTTGCTCAGTCAACGATACTGAACAACTACCACCAGGATTTTTTTTCAGGAAATGAAAAAAAAAATTTGCTTTTTCATACAAAATGACCACCCCGATCAGACAATTTGTATGGAAAAGCAAATTTTTTTTTTCGTTTCCTGAAAAAAAATCCTAGTTATAGTTGTTCAGTATCGTTGACTGAGCAACCCCTATAAGTTTGCGGGACGCTGTCCCTTACACCCCGTATATACTTCCCTACCAAGGGGAACGAGCCTACCCTGTATAGTGCGATCGGGCCTTAGGCAACCACGTAGCCCAGTACAGATTGGTTGACTTCACACACAACCTTTGAATTTCTTCGTAGGTGTGTGCAGTAATTTACAACTTAAATAAGATGTTAAGGCCCATATTTATAAACAGCTCTCAAGTGTGACAGCGAGTTTTAGTTCGTATCAGAAATGTAATTTCAGTACAAAACGACCTGTCAAATCCATACTTAATATTGATGTCAAACTTGAGATCGCTTTATAAATACGAGCCTAAGTGACCCTTCAACTAAAATTCTTATTAAAAGGGACCACCCTTAAAACGAAATTATACTAAAATGCATAAATTAAAATTAATCGTAAAAATCAAAAGCCTAATAAAATGTAAGATTTGAGAATGTCTTAATAGTCGCTTAACGGTTCAAGTTATTAACTTTATGCTTTGGACCTAATAAGTTACAGTTTATTAAGCTATTAACAATAATAATCATAAACTTTAGACATGTTATTATAATAATAGTCCTCTCAATAGTGTCAGTGATGGCGGCCAATCTCCCAGAGATCGGCCAACTGCGCAGGGCTAGTTTTTAGTGACCAAGTGTTTGCGCAACACACAAGTGCAGTCTATATTATATTACTTTAATCTCTTATTCTGATTGGACAGATTGACTGACTCGACCAGAGAGAAAACAGGCGCAGGACCCACTATTTACATGCCAATCCGACAGCATGGACCATCTGGTGATCAGCCTGCATTGTCCTAATCAAACTAGATACAACAACACAAAGTCATTCCGCCATCGCCGGGAATCGAACCCGGGACCTCCGGGTCGTGAACCCGTAGTTCAAACCACTAGACCACGGAGGAAGTTAAATATTTACTATCTTTGTGATTCGAGTAGGTATTTAAAAAAACTTGTCGATTTTGAATGACAAATACTTTTATCACATTGCACCTGGGAGTTATTTGTATTTTGTATGTTTTTTGTAACATCATCATTCTTTCTGGTCCTTGGTTTATTTTAGTATTTTATAACACATTTGCTCGTAAAGGGTCTCTTACTACACCAATTTCAATATTGTATTGTATCTTATTACGTACTTGAGCGTAATCGTAATGTAAAATGCACGAGTGCTGTAAAACACACGAGTTTTTTTTTTAATTAGGTAAAACGCACGGTTTATCGAACGGTACTTTTTTAAATCTTAGCAAAGAGTTTTTATGGCAGAAAAGTGGTCAACATTTTATAAATAAAATTAACTTTGGGAGATAAAGTATAATAAAATAAACATTTTAATTCTTTGATTTAATTAATTTTTACAATAAATTACAACCATTTATCTGTAACAAAATAAAAAAAATATTAATTTAGTTTATTAGTAATACTGGCTGGTTTTTTGTGCTTAGCCTTATAAAAGCGCTGCGCGATATATACTGAGTAATCTGGGGTACGTTCAGAGCCGCTCGATCGATTAATTAGGTAAAACGCACGGTTTATCGAACGGTACTTTTTTAAATCTTAGCAAAGAGTTTTTATGGCAGAAAAGTGGTCAACATTTTATAAATAAAATTAACTTTGGGAGATAAAGTATAATAAAATAAACATTTTAATTCTTTGATTTAATTAATTTTTACAATAAATTACAACCATTTATCTGTAACAAAATAAAAAAAATATTAATTTAGTTTATTAGTAATACTGGCTGGTTTTTTGTGCTTAGCCTTAAAAAAAAGCGCTGCGCGATATATACTGAGTAATCTGGGGTACGTTCAGAGCCGCTCGATCGATCGAAATTTAACCTGGTTAAAAAGTATATTTCCCGTTCAGAGACACCTGGCAGACGAAATTTCGACTAGGTTAATTTTTATCCGGCCCGTTCAGAAGCGCACCGGAAGTGAAGTTGTATCTGACAGCAACTAAGGTGCACGTTCAGTGCGTCCCACTAGTATAAGATTCGATCGGTATAAATATCGAACTGGGTTGACTGAACGTACCCCTGTGGATGCGCGCGCATCGCTAATTTGTGAACGAGTATTATTCCTCGCTTTTTTCTTTTCGCTGTATTGTTTTAATTTTTTAGCTATTTCCTCGCAAATATGTTATAAAACGACGTACGACATACGTGCGGTTTGATAATTACAGCCTCTGCTTTCTTGTAGCCCTCGCCTACGGCTCGGGCTAGCAATATCGCCTCGGCTGTAACTATCAACGCACCGCACTTGTATCGTAATGTACTATTATGTTTTGCCATTTTTATTTATTTAACTTTATGCACAAAAATAGTACATGGGCGGACTTAACGCCAAAGGCATTATCTACCAGTCTACCTTATTCGTGTAATTAATAGGTACATTTATTTATGGGACAATTGGAGAAATTCTTCTGACGATGCGATGTTTTGATTTGATGCCTTTATTTAAGTAACTTAATCAAGACTGTTTAACTTATAAAGTTTAATAATAGTTAGCTCTTAACCCGTTTTATGTGCTAACCCGTTTTTATGGGAAAATTATCGACTTTTCTTTTTTAAATATTTCCACGCAAATGTTTGACCCTGGAGTCATTTAAAAGTCGTATAACAGCAATATACGACACGACGAGAAAGTGGGTGGTTCAGAGGTATTTCACCTAATTATTTACCCAGACCTAAGTAAAAAAATACATATAAAATAATATTATAAAAATGCACAGTACCTACACATTATGTGCCGCCGCCTTATCTTGGGAGTTCCTTAAAATAATATCCTTCAGGCAACCTTTGGACAGAGCAAGGAAAATTGTTGAACATCATAACCTTGGACTAGGAGCACAGTTATCGGCAAACGGTTGTTTTTTAACAGCTTATTCCTCCTAAACGAATCAATGAATAAATCCAAAACATATACCTACATGTCTGAAGAATAAGTTTATGGTATACAATCGCAACATTTAAAAATACTGGAAGTGAAGCTATTTTATCAGGAGAATTCTTATTCCTTCTAATCTAAACTACATTATAAGCAGCGCTTTCACGGTTCCTTTAGGAAAATATCTGTACCTATTATGTTTACCTACAAACGCAACATAGCTTTTTCTAAATTCAACTCGTAGTTTTATGTTTTTTTTTGTGCGTTTTTCGCTCATTTATGACGCGGCCACGGACGTAATTTTCGCTGATTTGAACGATATTTCTAGGGCATTACAGGCGATGCGGTTGCATATCCAGAAATCTAGTTGCTATTGCTAATCTGCAGGCCCTATACGCCTTAACAATAGTAGAGAGAGTTTACACATTGAAAAATGTGTTTGCACTTGACTAAACATAAAAAGGTCTTAAAATTTATTACGCTACAGTTTAAATAGAAATAAAACACATCATTCAACCTCGAAATTACAGGTTGCGTGTCATAATAACATTAATTAGTATCAATTTGAATATCTACAATCGTTTACGAATTCAAGATGGCGGCATCTCGCGGGCGGGCGCGTAAATCAAAAACGCCTACTCTATTTTGAAATGCAAAGAGGCATGTCACTGGCGCCGATTCAGTTGTAGACACAACTTAACTTAATTAAGTTTGCTTCTGTCACAACATCTGATTATAATTCTGTACAAGTACAAGTGACGTATAACGCCTAAAATAAGACGACACCTACGGACGACACCATCTAGCATGCCATCTTACTTATTAAAGGCGAGTAACGTCACTTTGACAGGATTATAATAATTAAAAACTAGAACGTGACAGAACCAAACTAAAATAAGTTGTGTCTACAAACGAATCGGCACCACTCAGAGGAGATAAGCTGCACTAAGACTAAAACTAACCTAAACGGACACACAAAACAGCTAGTTTAATTTTGCTCAACGATCTAGTGGTCAAAGCCATGGGCTCCCGAACCGAAGGACAATAAGCAGTCAAAAAATAATATAAGGGACGCACTCCACTTGTCTAAAGATTCTTGTAAGATTCTGACTGAAGTTCTTTGTTTTATTTTTTTTCCATTGAGGGGCAACGGAGGTTGGAAAAAAAAACACGTCACTTAAAATAACCGTAGTTAATTTTTCAATAAAGCAGCACTAAGAAAGCCTTCAAAACTATAAATTTTTGCACTAAAACTTATTTGTCACATCACATTGCGTGAAACGAAAACGTCAAAACAACGTTATACAACGCCATTTATTTCGGAACTGAAAATTTTCTCCGGTCTAAGTCCGGAACGTCCCAAGGAGCATAAAGCCCTGTAAGGTAATAATAATAATTATTGACGTACGTCAAGCCTATTCACTGTCGTTTTTCGTCGTGCATCGTGCATGACCTTGGCGGGACGTACAGCAGGATGGATGGTGCGTAAGGCGTTTTACATTTGCACAGAATTAGGAGGAAAACTGCCTTTTTCTCCCGCTAGGTGTCGCATGGGCGACTGTACCTTGAGAACTGTCAAATTGTACCAACTTTTGTAAACAAATTGAATATTTTTAGAATATTATCGGTAAATGCCACAATGCAGTGCATTTCATTGCAAAAATAGGGGAATTCATTTGTTTTCCAAAGATTACAAATAAAGAAAACAGTGAGAGACAGTGGGAAAAAAAATTACGTATTAAAAACTTCAATGCAAGTGATGCAAGTTGAATGTGTTCAGCGCATTACAAAGAAAGTGATTATATTGAAAAAAATATCGTTTATGTTAAAAAAACTGATAAAATCGCAATACACATGTGACATTGACACGAAATAAGGTACAGTCGCCCAGAGCGCCATCTGTATTTAGCATTTAGTTTGGCTCCTCATTACTTCGACTGACGAAATTTTCGCCGGTTCTGACCTAAAACGCCTATCGTTGGTGTGCGTGGCTGCCCCGCGTGCGCTCTCCATTGGTATTTGGTTGTTATGCTCCTTGTCCGGACAGGAACAAGCAAAAACCCCATTAAATAATAAAAAGTACTTTTAAGTTGCCAAATTAGAAAAACTGCGCAGCAGTGTAGGTATTAAGCCGTGCGTTTAAAGAAACGATTTGAAAATGGCGTCGGCTCGCTTCGTGATTGGTCCGCCTCGCATGCGTTCTCGCTCCACCTAATAGAGAGTGAGCGAGAACGCATGCGAGCGTCGGCCATTTATAGATCGTTTCTTTATGTGCACGGGTTATAGGTACATTCTTTTGTCGCTTTATTATCCTAGCTCATAAAAACTCGACTGTCGGTATCATACAATCATACCTACACGCCGAAATTTCTAAGAAATCCTTCCTTTTGTTTACAAATTGGCTTGCACGTGTAGCTCAGACTGTTGTTAGTAGGAGTGATAGATTTATCTTATTTATCAATGATAAATTATCATCATATTCCTACTTACTCACACACAAACTTTTAAATTGTAAATGTCGTAGGATGATTTTGATAATTCGTATCTTTGCAAAAATTCTAGGGATATTGCGAAAACGCGGAAAATTAGACAATGGGATATTGGTGAAACCATTGTCAAATCTTACTGGAAATAGTCAGGTTTTTGCGAAAAATCTTGTAGTTCTAGCTGTTTCAGTGTATTGTGTATTATTTGATGATGGGCTGACAACCTGTCACTAGGTACAGCAATATCCTACAGATCTATCCGAAAAATCCCACAAAACTTGTCAGACGTGGCGGAACGACCCTTGTTTAGGTCGTTGATGCTCTGCCTACCCCATTAGGGATAAAGGCGTGATTTATGTAGGCATGTATGTATGTAATTGTAAATACTATTATGTGATTCCAGGCGACTACCTGCGAGACAAGTACGAGGGCGCGACCGAGGTGAAAGTCTCACGTCGCGGCAAATTGAGGCTCGGCGACCCGCGGTACAGTCTGCCCACGGCTCAAGACTTGGTCTACCTGGAGGAGTCACCGAATTACTGTATCAAGAATGAGTCTTTGGTAAGAGTAAGACTTTAGTTTTATGCGCCCATAAAATATTAGTTGAGGAGACATACATACATACATAAAATCACGCCTTTATCCCTATTGGGGTAGGCAGAGCAAAAACGACCTAAATATAGGTAATTCCGCCACGTCTGACAAGTTTTGAGGGTTATTATACAGGTGATTATGTATATTGCTATAGTGACAGATTGTCAGCCCATTGTCTAAATTGCAATACACTGAAACCCTCGATTCCCTTAGCTGATTTTTACAGCATGCCCGGGAGGAGATGCAGCTGGCACATTCTATGTTTTTCTATCACTCCCAGTCCTCCCAGGCATGCTGTAAAAACCAGCTAAGGGATTTGAATGTTTCAGTATATTGTAATTTAGGTGATGGGCTGACAACCTATCACTACAGCAATATACAGATCTATCTTAAAGAACCCTCATAACCTAACCTTGTCAGACGTGGCGGAACGATAGTATGTATGTATTAACTTTTTTTCCAGGGTTCCCCAGGCACCACCGGCCGGGAATGTAACAGGACATCAGCAGGCATGGACGGCTGTTCCCTGATGTGCTGTGGTCGTGGCTACAACACCAAACGCATCACCATCAAGGAACGCTGTGACTGCAAGTTCCACTGGTGTTGTCGGGTCGAGTGTAATACATGTGTGAAGACCGTAGAAGTGTATACTTGCAAATAGATTATTGATTAGCAGAAGACGTTCTTGTAGAGTTTTGACAGTAGGTAATTATAATGCGTCTTTGGCCGATCACAAATTTACAATGAATGTAGTCGTGGTAAAAAATTCTCAACACAATGTATGGTAAATAGGTAGAAGTTGTATATGTCGCAGGGAAAAGACGAAGAGGGACGAACGAGGAAGAGATACGAAGTCCCTAGGGAACTTTAAGATTTAATGTCTTTCAATTAACCCATATCGCGAAATCCCTACACATTTTCAGTAAGAAGTACCTATGTTTAGGGATTTGTCATTTCACTAGACCCAGTACACAAAATTGTAAACTAAGTAACTAGTAGAGTTTAGATAGACTCTGTCTAGTGAAATGTCAAATTAAATCCCTAAACATTTTCAGTAAGAAGGCGTTATATGATGTGATGATCAATCGATTACGCCTTCTTCCGGGATTTCGCTATATCCCTAGGGATTTCGCGAAATCCCTGGTTTCGAAATTTAAGTAAATAATGTAAGTAAATATTTTTTTCCTACCTCGATAATAATTAAATATTATTAGGTTAGGTTCTTGCATAATACCTACCTAAGCAGTTGAATATTATTAGGTATTTATAAAGATTTTTGATTCTGTGATCGTTTGTAAGAACTAAGAATCAGGTTTATTTCGCTGTTTCCTACTGCCTGGTTGCCTGGAAGATATTGCTACATTAGCAATAAGGCCGCCAATTGTACTACTTTTCTCTTTTTCTTTAATTGTTTTACTTTACTACAAAATTTCTGTGTTTTTGTGCAATAAAGTGTATTGTATTGTATTGTTAATCAAGTAAGATTCAGATACCTACCTAAGTAAGTGCCACATCACATCTGAAATTTTTGCTATATTATGGTCACATTATTAAGTAGGTGGGTAGGTATAGGTACCTAGGTACAGCGAGTAAATGAGGCTATAAATAAATAAAGGCATCAAATCAAAACATCGCATCGTCAGAAGAATTTCTCCAATTGTCCCATAAATAAATGTACCTATAATACACGAAGATTTTTTCTCAATAACTAGGTACAAGCTGCAAGTATTTACTGCAACTTCTACTTATTTAAGTAGCACTTCAAATTCAAAGATGTTACTAAAATAATTTTGACAGTCAAACATCCTAACAAATTGTAATTGGAATTCATTTCGTTCATATTTAAGAGATGTTAGTAATTAAACAAACTCGTGAAAAATTAAATTAATTCAATAAATTATTATAATACGATAAACTGTTGTTATTTCTACCATTAAAAACTATAGAATATGCCAGCCATGGTTTTTTTTTCGGTTTCTATATGTCCTGTATTATTAGGAAGTCAGTAACTGGATATAAGATCCAAGAGTAGGTAGGTATGTATTGTTAAGATTATTGTTCTATATACTAGGCATGCTGACATGATGTCTGAAATGACTAGTATCCAGTCTAAGATTAAAAAGTGTTGTAGTCTATGCACTTCCTTCCGCTCTAGACTCTCTCTTACTCTATGTCCGCCGTTAGCTCGCCATCAAACCAAAACTGTGTCCGGTTTATCTTAAAATTGTAAGTTCATCGTTTGTCCTTTGTGTGCCTAATGAATACCAATAAAAGCCGATTGTTTGATAACAAAGTACTGCATTTTTATTAACAACAGATCTGATAGATTGACAAGGATCCACTATTATAAACCCCTTGTCAATCTATCAGATCTGTTGTTAATAAAAATGCAGTACTTCTGTCTATCAAACAATCGGCTTTTATTGGTGGATATTCAAAACAAAAACGTCTTGCCAGTGACGTAAGCGTGGCGCTTGGTATTGCTGCTACGTTGCGAGCCTTGTGTATTGTCGGTGCGCTGCAAAGCTTTGCACTTCTACCGCGTGGCGTCGTCAGATCGTGTGAGCTGCAAGATGACTAACCCCGAAACCGTAAGCGCTGCTGCGTCTTCGAAGCCCCCAGGCCCCTACTTACATGTACCTGTTGAAAAACTTGACGGAGTGAGTAATTTTACGCCGTGGAAGTTTCAAATGAGAATGAGTCTCATATTGGAGGACCTGTGGACTTGTATTGAACGGCATGATGGTACGGCTGTGGATGTTGCTAAGGACTCGAAGGCACTTGCACGCATATGTTTGTCGGTGAAAACGCACTGTATACAATACGTACGAAACGCAAAAACTGCCAAAGAGGCGTGGACTGCCCTCTGTGACGTTTTCGAGGACAAAGGTTTCTATCGCCGTGTAATGTTGCTTCGTCAATTGCATCAAGCATCGTACAGCGCATTTAATGACATGGAAGCATATATAGAATATATAATGACAACTGTACACAAACTATCCGATATTGGACGGACAATTGAAGATGAAGAGGTGGCTGAGCTACTGTTAAGTGGCCTTTCGCAGGAATTTGACATCATTGTATCAAGCTTGGAGTCTGCTACTGTTACTGGTAAACTAACAAGTGAACTTGTTCGAACAAGACTGCTTCAGGAGGAGCATCGTAAGAAGTCTAATGGTGAAAAAACTGAGGCGATGGCATATCTTTCAAAGAGGAAACCTGTAATTTGTCATTACTGCCAGCGACCAGGACATATAAAAAGTAAATGCTTCAAATATAAGAAGAGCAAAAAGAATACCAACAATGAAAATACTCAAGCTGCTGCTTTTGTGGTGACAGAGAAGAGCTTATCTACATCAACGTCATCAACAGCTGAGGCCAACCAGTGGCTGGTTGATTCCGGTGCGACGGCCCATATGTGCAAGGACAAGAAGTGGTTCAAGACGCTGGACAAACGCAAAGAGCCAGTTTCTGTGGCTGACGGAGGGACCCTGACTTGCTTAGGACGTGGAGAGGAGCGGTCTGATCCTGGAGTGAAGGATGACGTGTCGACGGCGCAAAGCTCGCGCGACATGGATGCTGCTTCTGGCGTGTCATCTGAGTTATGGCACAAGAGGCTTGGACATCTTAGTTCACGTGGGGCGAGTCCCCCCTCCAGAGTGCTGCGGAGACCGATGATGGAGACGATGAGGAGCGACGTGACGCTGTGAGTAACGAAGTGGTCGTTCGAGGGGAAGATGTGGTAACCGCCACTCAGCAGGTTCCTGGTAGCGGATGCGAGCGACCTATTCGTTCTACACGCAACAGAAAACCAGTAAGGTATGCTGATTATGAATTATCTGACTCATCAGAGCAATCTTTCTTTGTTCGCAATTTCGTCTATAACGAGCCTCAGTCATATGAGGAAGCATTATCAAGTCCTAACAAAGATCAGTGGCTTGATTCTATGCAAGAGGAATTTAATTCTTTAATTAAAAATAATGTATGGGAAGTTGTTGACAGACCAACTAATTGTAATGTGGTTGGATGCAAATGGGTTTATAAATTGAAAGCTGATGAATCAGGTAATTACACAAAATATAAAGCTCGTTTGGTGGCACGGGGATTTAGTCAAAAACCTGGAATAGATTATACAGATACCTTCTCACCTGTTGTTCGTCATACTACTTTAAGAATTTTATTTTGTCTGGCTAATGAGCTTGATATGGACATGGAACATATAGATATTAATACTGCATTTTTACATAGTGACCTTGACGAAAATATCTATATGGAACAGCCTTTAGGATTTTCTAGTGACAAATCTAAAGTCTTCTTGTTAAAGAAGAGTTTGTATGGATTAAAACAAGCTAGTAGATTATGGAATAATAATGTGCATGTTTTGTTGACTAGTAATGGTTATGTACAATCAAAATGTGAGCCTTGTGTTTACTTTAAGAAACATAATAAATGTCTGACAATAGTTGCTTTGTATGTTGACGACTTTTATGTTTTTAGTAATTCTGATGTTGATAAGCAGAATCTGTATAGTTTGTTAAAGTCTAAATTTAGTTGTAAAAGTTTAGGTACTTTAAAGAATTGTCTGGGTGTTCGAATTCATAGGGATAGAGACAATGGTATTTTAATGTTTGAACAATCTGACTATATAAAGAAACTTTTGACTCGTTTTGGTATGACTACTTGTAAAAGTGTTTCTACCCCTATGGAAGTTAATACTAAATTAGAGAAAGCTACACCTGAGAAAACTCTTCCAGACAATACTTACCCTTATAGGGAACTGATAGGATGTCTAATGTACTTATCTGTTTGCTCTAGGCCGGACATAACTTTTGCATTAAGTCATCTCAGTCAATTTAATACAGCTTTTACGCGAGATCATTGGCTGGCTGCTAAAAGGATTTTAAGGTACTTGAGTGGTACAATTAATCACAGATTAGTGTATAAAAAATCCGGTTGTTTAGATTTGTCAGTATATGCTGATGCTGACTGGGCCAATGATATCGTGGACAGGCGGTCGTATAGTGGCTTTGTAGTAAAGTTAGGAGACTCTACAGTATGTTGGGAGTCTCGTAAACAGCGATGTGTTGCGCTTTCAAGCACTGAAGCTGAGTATTTAGCTTTAAGTGATTCATGCAAGGAAATATGTTTTATTAGAAATTTCATGAATGAAATTTTCAGTAAACATTTTAGTTGTAGAATCTTTAGCGATAATCAAAGTGCACTTAAATTGCTTGAGACTAAAGAGTATTGCCACAAAAAGACCAAGCACATTGATATTCGCTATCATTTTGTTAAGGACATTGTTAGAGAAAATAATGTAACTGTAAAATATTTACCTACTGAAAATATGATAGCGGATTTGTTAACTAAACCTTTGTCTAAGATTAAGCATTCTGGTTTTGTTCATGACTTATGTTTGATAAATGTAGAGTCATAAATTTATTGATGTATGATAAATGTAGAGTCATAATATTTTGTGTTTGGTAGAGTCATAGATATGTGATGGATGTAGAGTCAATAAGTTTTATGTAACTTCATGTAGAGTCTTGCCTATCACATGAGTTAAAAGTCAATGTAGAGTTAATTAACCTGAGTTGTTAATTAGGATATTTATGTTCTTCTGCATTGTAGAGTATGTTCTCATGTTGCGCATGAGGGGAAGTGTTAAGATTATTGTTCTATATACTAGGCATGCTGACATGATGTCTGAAATGACTAGTATCCAGTCTAAGATTAAAAAGTGTTGTAGTCTATGCACTTCCTTCCGCTCTAGACTCTCTCTTACTCTATGTCCGCCGTTAGCTCGCCATCAAACCAAAACTGTGTCCGGTTTATCTTAAAATTGTAAGTTCATCGTTTGTCCTTTGTGTGCCTAATGAATACCAATAAAAGCCGATTGTTTGATAACAAAGTACTGCATTTTTATTAACAACAGATCTGATAGATTGACAAGGATCCACTATTATAAACCTTGACATGTATCACATACATTTTAAAACCCATTCAAAATTTTTAGGCCGCTAAAGCTCTGCAAACCCCGTAAGTAGGTAGATACAGTACAGTTCTGCAGGTATAAGTTGTTTAATGTTTTACGACTAGGTTAAGTACCTTTTTTTCATAAAAGAAACCCAAACATGTGCATCGCATCGCAGCCTGTGATCGCAGCCACGGTTGCAGCACGGGTGCAGGCATTCTTTCAAATCCGAGCAGTCTGCATAGTGGTCTGTCTGCCTTTCTGCTCCTTTATTTACGTACTTAGCGTACCTATTTATATAGTGGTGATTTTATGTAAAAAGTGTTATTATAGTAAACATTTTCTTGTGCTGATTAAACTAATAAGTGGAACGCGACCCTTCAAATTCAAACAAACGTGTGAGAAAAAGTAGGTGAGTGTGAGCGTGTGAACGACCTGTGATTGTGGTTCTGAACCGTAATTTATTCGTAGCCGTAATGCCGTAGACAGAGAAAACTCTGTCTACGTTCTGAACGGGTTCGATCCTGGTTTGCACGCACGCCGCACGTAACGTAAGGCCCAAAACACACACAAGCGACGTAAGGCACGTTCTCAAAATACTAAATGTATCCGAACATAAAGTTTTACTCCTTTGACTTTTGTTTTGAAAATGTCAAAAAAATGCCTTGTTTTTGTGTTTTGTGTGTCCACGTAGTGTATTTATATTATCTTTGGTGTGTCCCAAGTTTCTTTTAAAATGTGCCCTAAATAAGATTAAGGATTGAGCGAAGAGGATTTTGTTTTGTTGCCCGAATCATAAGTAGGTACACAACAATAAAGCAAGTGACAGCGAAGGGAAATTAAGGTTACATAGTACACATAAACAAATTATGCAAACTTGATTCTTGAGCATTCTAATTACTACATAAAATGCGTAACAAAAACTAGAATTTGTTTTATCTACTCAGTATCCACTATCCCTAGTAGTGCTCCATCAGTGCTGACTCAAAATACTAAATGAGGGGTATAGAAGCAAAGGCGCCTCAGTCCAAGTTATTAAAATTTTGAGAAATAGGAAGAAGGCATAACTCCCTTTCCGACTTTTAGTTTTTCTATGAGTTATACGTGAACTGGCAACCATACACAAGCTGACTATTAGAGTTTCTAGAAAAACTAAAAGTCGGAAAGGGGGGGAAGTAGGCTATCTCCGGCCGAATCCGCGATATAATTGCCTACTGTCTCAGGGTTGTCACTTTAAGCTAAATTTTAATTCAATGTCTATAAATTGGCAAAGGTCGGGAAGTTGTGTTTTTTTTACTTGTATTATCTGGGTACAGGGTTTGAAAGATCGGTTTTACCTAAACGATGATGAAACCTTTTACGATCAAAGAAAGAGCGACGGGCCAACTGACGGACGGCGCGGGGGCGGTGATGAGCACGAGTAAACAGTAGGTTACTGGTTACTGATAGATTGGTACTGTCAACCAATTCATTAGTTTAAAGCCCGGCACTTGCCAAATATAAAAACTCATCTCTGAATAACTGATTCAATGATCATTAGTCAATAAAGTTCAACAAAATGGTTTTCCTAACAAATACTCATTTTTTGTAAAGATACAGAGCAGTATTATTTATGAAAAAAGGGATTGCATTAATTTCGCGGTGCCAAAAAGCCGTGACGCCCGCGAACCTCGTACGGAGTTAGCCCCGACTGGCGCACGGAGAAACCCCGCGAGATTTTGTGTTAGTGTGCGGTGCGGCGGCGCATAGATACTATTGGCGCGCACATACAAGCCGCGCACGGTGCGTTTGTATGAAGATAACTTACTTCCCCCTCTTTCTACTATGATGATACTGTGTAAATTTAATTTAAATCTTAATTTTGTCTGATGAACAATGGTGAGTTTGCATCTTACCGATGGACAGTGTCTGTTTTGCTATTTAGTTTGCCGGACAGTGTCATATTTGCACCTAATAAGTCGGCCATTAGAAATTGGCATTAGGGTAATCTCACACACTATAGGACAGTACTAGAAAAAAATTATAAACGTAGGTATTATTTTTAGTAAGTGGGTAGTTTTATTATTTATAATTTTGGTCTCACCCGGCCGTTGGTACTAAGTCGTACGCATTTCCAGGCAGCAAGGCGGTATTTTTTTAATAAAAATGATGATGCACTGTTGTACTTAAAAACGTTTTTGTTCTTGTCTGAAGATTGGAGACTTTACCCTACTAACAAAACTATCACTCTAGCATGGAAAACTACAAAACTTTGTCTCACCTTTCCGTCTTTTCTTTGGCCCTTTTCCATTCTTCCGGGTGTCGCCCACGTTTTCTGGCATCTTTTGAAAACACAGGTGCAATATTTTCCTCCATTTTCACCCAGTATTATTTAAAAACAGAAACAACCACGAGCACAACCTGCTTTCAAATGCAACGAAAACGCCATCTTGATGTCACCGAAATGCAGGGTCCTGATTGGCCAATATGGACAGTGTCATGGTTGCTTCTACATTTTCAGGGACAGTGGCGTATTTGCATCCAAGCCCGACTTTTGATCACGATTTTCCACGAAATTATACGTTTTTGCTGCAGACATTCATTGAAAAATGTTTCCATAGACAAATCTGCAAATTTTGCCATACTTAACACAAAATAGTTAATAAGTGGACTGAGACGCCTTTGCTTCTATACCCCTCAAATGTATCCGAACATAAAGTTTACTCCTTTGACTTTTGTTTTGAAAATGTCAAAAAAAAATGCCTTGTTTTTGTGTTTTGTGTGTCCCAAGTTTCTTTTAAAATGTGCCCTAAATAAGATTAAGGATTGAGCGAAGAGGATTTTGTTTTGTTGCCCGAATCATAAGTAGGTACACAGCACAACAATAAAGCAAGTGACAGCGAAGGGAAATTAAGGTTACATAGTACACATAAACAAATTATGCAAACTTGATTCTTGAACATTCTAATTACATAAAATGCGTAACAAAAACTAGAATTTGTTTTATCTACTCAGTATCCACTATCCCTAGTAGTGCTCCATCAGTGCTGACAGGTTTCTAGATTTAAAATCTTCAATATCTCCTTACTTAGGTACCTCTCTACCTCGCTACTTTAGTATGAACCTGACTAATTTATAGAAATTTCACAAAAGTGTATGTAAGTAGGTACTAGGTAGGTAGTATTTTTTTATGTAGGTAAGTAGTATTTTTTTATGTATCTAGGTAAGTAGTATTTTTTTGTGTAGGTATCTATAGGCTGGGTAGATTACATTACAGTTATAAATTGTAGTTGTGTGAGTTAAAGGGTATAATATGTTGTTTTGAAAACTTTGGAATCAAAATTCTGTACCTATGATTTTGTATAAGCTGTGCGTTTAAAGAAACAATTTGAAAATGGCATCCGCTCGCTTCGTGATTGGTCCACTTCGCATGCATTCTCGCTCTACCTAATAGAGAGTGAGCGAGAATGCATGCGAGCCGCGGCCATTTTCAAATCGTTTCTTTAAACGCACAGCTTATAAATAAATTTTCAGTTAACAAAATGGGCAAGATCAAGAAAAGAAAAGATAAGAAAATAAATACATCTTATACGAAGAAAACAAATGAAGTAAAAAAGAAAAAGAAACCAAACGCAGTTCAAAATGTTATAAATGCATTAAAAAATATGAAAAAGCATAATGAAGTAAAAAATAACAAGGACATAAATGCAGTTCAGAATGTACCCAATGTACCTGAAAAGACAAAAAAACAATTAAAGGAAGAACGAAAAGAAGATATCAAAGAAGGGAAAATTATACTTGGAATAGGTTATCGGCAATTGAATTCAAAACTAAAGCAGATATTTGTCGCAATCAGTTCTAAAAATGACTTAGCTAAATGGCCACAGATATACCAAGATGCCATAAAGAACGATACTGATAAGTGGATACTATCTAGAATTTCTTTATGCTCGATGAAACGTGATGACAAAGAGCAAAATAAAGCAATGATGCAACACGCTTCAATGGCATTTTTAAATATATTGAATCAGGATTGGAACCAAGATCTGTGGGTTATTTTATGCGAGAACATCTCAGAATTGATATCAGATGAGACACAGTATGACAGAATAATAGAAGCTGTATTGCTATCTGCTAAGTATGAAACAACTTGTACAAAAAAGCGACTTGATAACTTGATATCACTAGTCACTGAAAATCCTTGGTGGACTTTGTTGAAAAATGTGAAACCATTACTTGTTGATGATTTTCAAAAATGTGAGTTTACAATTCTCTTTTTTGCTTTATCTGAGCAACAAAAGGCTTCCATATTTGACATCCTTTCAATGAATATAAAAGACTGCGCACAAAACCTGGTTCAGGATTTACATTCACATTTGTTGATGACTGATGACCGTTGGCTGAACCTATGTCAAGTTACTGAACTTTTAAAAAAGAAAAGGGGACTTCTGAAAATGTTGTCCTCTGAAGATCTGGAAGACGAAGAATTCAAAGAAATCCTAGAATCATCAGGTACTTGTACTGTTGTTAACCAAGAACCAGAATATAAACCGGAACCAGATAATTTGGAACATAATGATGATCAAGTTAAAGAAAAGACAGAAATTCAGTCATCCTTTGTTGAAGATTGTACTAAAGAAGAACCAGAACCAAGTACAACTTCTATTTATGAGAAAGTTAAATATGAATTACTAGAAAGTGATGAAGAAGAAAAATCTGGTGAAATAAATTTACCTAATCCAGATCTAATAAATGTTAAAAGAAAACCGAACATAGATGAAAATGAAACAATAAAAGTGGAGAATGTTCATGTGAAAAATGAACAAGATATAAAATCTGTAACCATTCCTGTTGAAAAACTTAGAGAAGTAAAAACAGAAGCAGGTTCAAGTGAAGGTTTTATAAAAGAGATAAAACAAGAAATTGTGAAAGAAGAAGACTGTATTGAAGTTTTATCAACATCATCATTGGAAATTAAAGAGGTCAAAAAAGAAGATAAAAGTGAAGAAAGCAGCTCTAATTTGCAAGAAGATAAAGTGAATCAAGCCAAAAATCAGCAAGCACCAAAAACACAAAATGCACAAGATGAAAATTCATCATCACTAGATAAACTTATTTTACAATTAAGCTTTCAGCAAATAAATAGAAGTAAAGCAATGACAATAAGTGAAGACTGCATTAATATAAGTGATGATGATGATGACTGCTTAATACATGAAGATAACAAATTGGAAGTTGGACAATTGCTAAATATGTATTGCAAGATGGTATCAGGAGAACAAAAAAGAATGGTAGTAAATCCATTAGCAGATGATAAGAACATTGAAGTTAAAGGAAATGAAACTGAAAATTTCATTAAAATTGAGATGACTCCAGGAGGAGTCTCAAATGAGGTAAGTTAATCATATTCAGTGTTATTTTTAGCTGTTGAAAAGTTAGAAACTTGTAACAGTTTTTTTTTTTTTGTGTTTGGCAATCGTCAAGAATTTTCTCTTTGTTAATGCTGTTCGTGTATCCGAATACAAATGGTATACTAGTGTGACCATTTGTAGCAGAATCCTGCTAATTCAGCAGTTTTGATTGATCATCATACAACCGACGACTGTCAGATACAGGTATAGTTTTAGAAAACGTAGGTATCATATATAAAATCTTATTAATTATTCACTTTACAATACAAAAACTATGATGTAAATAATTAAGTTACGATAATTTATTAACACCCGGTTATGTAAAATGTTGGCACAGATAAGTAAATAGTTACTACATGTTGGCATGTTTTCGGGCGGGAGGTCTTGGGTAGGATTTCTGTTTTGGAAATGGTCACACTTTTTTCCTTTTTTTGACATTTCCGTCCGATCCGTCATTGTTTTTTGAGGGCGCCATTTTTTCTCTATCTTTTTTGTAAAAAATCGTGTTTTGAAAGTGCCAAATCTCGTAAGGATTTGGATAAAAATCGTGTTAAATTGTTGTTTTAGTTATCTGTTTATTTTTTGCAAAATGGGGAAACCTTCGAGAGATTCTGTTAGTTGAATTATTATCTCAAACTAAAGTGCAACACTGCAACACTTTATTTTGGATGAAGTGGGTAAAAAAACGTCTGTTCCTGAGCATGATTGCGCTTTTGGTGTGAAATAAAGTGGTGCATTGTTTTATTGTGAGGTTGCATGCACGTCATCTTACGTTTTTCTGCTTGTTTTGTGTGTACGAAATCATAACCTAAACTCATATCGCCTTGCAATAACAGCTGCTTTCGAAATTCACTATGTTAACTTTACGTAGGTATCATGGTTTGGGATAAACTTAGATGACTCTGATAAGACTAACTTTTTGGACCATGATAAAGCACTAGCTTAAATCATTTATTATCTATGATATGAGATTGTTTTTGTATTTCATGTTAAATGTTTATTTTTTGCAAACTACCTTTGTCATCCTGCTTATCTGCTGCTGCTATAGATCACAGGATGCTCTCTAATTCACATAATATTGTCTTATTGTTTCTGGATAGACTTGTTTTTATATTTATTGATACGAAAACAAAGCTGTGTACACCAGCAGTAACCTATTTAAATTCTAAAGAGTGGTCAGAAACATTCTTAAAATTGTAGTATAAGCATATTTACTTTTTAAATGGAAATTATCCAATTACTTCTTGATTCACATACCAAAGCAAAGAGCACTGTTCTACGAGTTTAATTTATTAAATTCCTTAAATTTTCAGAGAAATCCAAGCACTTCCAGCTGTACAAGCAATAAAACTGGTAAAATGAATGTCCAAATGAGCACACAAAAACTGAACAACAAAATCAGGCGGAACCGAAGCAAAACTAATGCGAGCGTCAAAAAGTTATTCGAACAACTCCGCAATGAAAGCCAGACATCATGCTCCCAAGGACAAAACACTGTTGTAGTTCTCGATGATACTATAACACCAAAAAAACGGAAAATGTCACCAGGAACGCCTAAACAAAAATCCAAAAAGGGAAGATACTTTGGTAGATCTGTTCCCAACAGTAGTACGTTCCTGGCACCTATCACAATTGAGGATACAAGTACAACTACTCCAAAGAAAGCAACATCTATGCATTGCTCAACACCAATAGCCTATGAAAAAACAAAACAATCAGATTTCATTCCGATAATAAGTAAAAACTCAAAACCGAATAACAATAATAAGTCGATACAAAATTTCAACGCAGAAGTCACAGACCTTACCAAAGAAATAAATCGTGATTCCTATTTGACAATAGATTTAACTACAGAATCTTTAAATTGTAGTGCGATTAGTAAAGCGCAAAATACCGTAATAGATTTAGATCGATCAGTGGACGCGGAATGTACGGTAGTCTCTGTTAATGATGATAATTTATCAATAAGCGGAGAATCTGATGTGACCGTTTTAAATATGTCGCAAGCCAAAAAGGATATGCAAATGCGTAAGTTTGTGAAAGGTATATCTAAATTGGATGCTGCAGAAAAGGGGAAGCTATTAGAACTTATAACGCAGAATATCTTTAGTGGTTGTAATGTAGTGGATAAAAAGAAAAGCAGCCTACAGAATACTCCTCGTGCTGTAAGTATTTTACTGTATTTCCAATATTATAAAGAGGGAAGTATGTATGTTTGTAACAAACAAACACAAAACCTATTGGACCTATTTCAAAAAGTCTTTCACCATCACGAACCTATGTATGTTTGCCCTGAGTAACATAGACACCTTTTTCCCTTCTTTTTTCTCAATATTTTTTATTTCCTTTTTCAAACCTAGGTTCTCAATTTTTTGTCACAAGCTATTCTCAAGTATTTTTTTCAATTTCTAGGAAACATCTACCAGGGCAACAGAAACAGCAGAGGACACATACATAAAGGAAGTAATTCTAGGGGAAGCCTCCTCCCGCAATAGCATAGGCAGCAACATTTACAATCCCGAAAGAGATTCTAGGAACAAAACCGGCTTGAGAATGGTTGTCATAGATGGTAGCAATGTTGCCATGCAGTAAGTATTGAGAAATTGTCTAGTGGACTGTTGGAGTAAAGGTTGGTAAGATAATTGTTGCCCATCAGTGGATGTATCAAGCTGTGGTCAAGAGTTTTCAAACCTCCCGATATAACTCCTATATTATCTTAGAAGCCGGGACCAAAAATGCAGTTGAATAGTTGTTGACAAAGTGTTATAACCACTTCTGGTTGTCCAACCATGTTTAGACATCATTTCATCAGCTATGGTGTTGGAAAAAATAAGCAGAAATATGAACAATCACGTTTAAGATAAGGTAAGTAGCTAGTACTTAGTTTTTTAGTTCTATTTATTATCTGGCGAGCTGTGCGATTGTTCAGCCACAAAAAAGGTAAGATTAGATATATAAAATTATGAAACTCTTCTTTAAATATTCCAAGGCAGTGGGCCCAAATTAGGTAGTGTGAGTTCGATTCTCGTGCCGACATATTCGGCCTGGGTTTATGGCGTTCTAGTTAAGCCTCCGTCAGCACGTCCCCTTATATAAAAAAAACTGAGTGAGATTGTTAAATATTGAAGACCGAACAAATCGAACAATGCAACGGAAAATGGAGTTTTTCCCCTTCGACGTGGTTTGTGTAACGAATGAAGACTTATCGATCGTGGTCCTCGACACATGGAATCATCTTCATGTCAAATAATCAGGTGATTTGACATGCATTCTCCTAACCAAACTGGGACTTGCAAGCCACAAAAGTTTGAAAGATTGCAGTATATTTCAACTACATATACTTTTGTCAAAGATTTCAAGCCAATATATGGAAACCGAATGAGGAGGAAAACGCAAAGCTAATTGCAGATGGCGCCACCAGCGAGTGTTCCAAAAGAGACCAATGAGAAGACGCAAAACTGATATTGACATTGACATTGATAGATTACTGACCAATCACAGGAAAAAGGAACACTCGCTGGTGGCGCCATTTAGTTCCCAGTTTTTCTCCCCATTGGAAGCACGGTAGACGTCGTAAATAGTGATCTACAATTTTGTATTCTTGTGATGTTACATTTACATCAAGCGTTTACGGCCCACTAGTCTGGTTAGACGGAGGCTTCAAAAATAGGGTTCCGGGTTCGATTCTCGGTTTCACAAGGGTTTCGTTCTCTCAGTAGACTATTGAATTTATCTGTCTGCCCATTAAATTGAAAATTACTGGGCCGATTTTGAAATGATATCTTCGCTCTATATGGACAGACAGTTAGCAAGAACTTTTTTGTAATTATAATGTTTAATTTATGTAACCTTCTCTTTATTTTCCAGGCACGGTAGAGGCAAGGGTTTTTCAGTGAAAGGTCTGAAAATATGCATAGACTACTTTTTGAAACGTGGTCATGTGGTCAAAGCGTTTGTGCCCCGATTTAGGTAAAATATTCGACAGTAATTTTCTTGTAAAACATCGTAGTTAGTTACATTTTAATTGGGTTTGTTCTCATTTAGGTTCAGAAGGCTCAAATCCTGAAATTTACAGCGGCTGCATAATGTCCTAATCTCGAAATGTCAATATTGCAAAATGTCCAAGTCAGAATACTTTTACTTTTTGTGTGAACATTTATTTTGGAAGATGTTCAGGATGGATGAAGAATGATTTCCTCTGTCATGTGTGTGTGTTTATCAATGTAGCTTGGTGACAAGAGTTTTTATCACAGAGGTTTTTATACCACTAAGACATCTGATCTGATCTTTTGTTTGGGCCTGTATTGTCCTAATCTAACTGAGAAAAATTTAATGGGATGGGGGTGTCAGGAAGTCTTACAGATCAAGAGCTAAACATCAAAATTGTATATTAGAAATCAGTGAGAATTATGCTGATTGAATTCGTCAGGTGGTATCCACTCAGTGGCTTCGTTGGTTAAAGCGTCAGCACGGTACGCCGAAGGTCGTGGGTTCAAATCCCACATGAGTTAAACTCTTAGCCTCTTTATTTTTATGTTGTAAAAAAAATAAATTTATTCTGAAGAAATGAAATGTTGAAATAGATCTCGTAAATATGTATTTAAGTGCATTCAACAATGTGTTTCGAATCCCCAAAGTGTCTTGAGCCCCGTCCGCCGGGCATTTACATGCTTGCAGGTGTAAGTTCGGCAATAGCACCGACCCTCGGCTTTTGGACGACCTGGAGAGAGATGGTCTGGTCATCTACATCACCTTCCAGAGATTCGGGGGACGACCATCACATCCTACGATGACAGGTTCGTTGAAACCACTTTGCGACTCATGCTGCCTTGGTAGATTGTACTGCTATCGCATCGGCTCTTGGCTTCTGGACGACCTGGAGAGAGATGGTCTGGTCATCTACACACCTTCCAGAGAGATTCGGGGGACCACCATCACATCCTACGACGACAGGTTCGTTGAAACCACTTTGAGACTCATGCTGCCTTGGTAGATTGTACTGCTATCGCACCGACCCTCGGCTTTTGGACGACCTGGAGAGAGATGGTCTGGTCATCTACACACCTTCCAGAGATTCCGGGGACGACCATCACATCCTACGATGACAGGTTCGTTGAAACCACTTTGAGACTCATGCTGCCTTGGTAGATTGTACTGCTATCGCACCGACCCTCGGCTTTTGGACGACCTGGAGAGAGATGGTCTGGTCATCTACACACCTTCCAGAGATTCCGGGGACGACCATCACATCCTACGATGACAGGTTCGTTGAAACCACTTTGCGACTCATGCTGCCTTGGTAGATTGTACTGCTATCGCACCGACCCTCGGCTTTTGGACGACCTGGAGAGAGATGGTCTGGTCATCTACACACCTTCCAGGGATTCCGGGGACGACCATCACATCCTACGATGACAGGTTCGTTGAAACCACTTTGCGACTCATGCTGCCTTGGTAGATTGTACTGCTATCGCATCGGCTCTTGGCTTCTGGACGACCTGGAGAGAGATGGTCTGGTCATCTACACACCTTCCAGAGATTCCGGGGACGACCATCACATCCTACGATGACAGGTTCGTTGAAACCACTTTGCGACTCATGCTGCCTTGGTAGATTGTACTGCTATCGCATCGGCTCTTGGCTTCTGGACGACCTGGAGAGAGATGGTCTGGCCATCTACACACCTTCCAGAGAGATTCGGGGGACGACCATCACATCCTACGATGACAGGTTCGTTGAAACCACTTTGCGACTCATGCTGCCTTGGTAGATTGTACTGCTATCGCATCGGCTCTTGGCTTCTGGACGACCTGGAGAGAGATGGTCTGGTCATCTACACACCTTCCAGGGAGATCCGGGGACGACCATCACATCCTACGATGACAGGTTCGTTGAAACCACTTTGCGACTCATGCTGCCTTGGTAGATTGTACTGCTATCGCATCGGCTCTTGGCTTCTGGACGACCTGGAGAGAGATGGTCTGGTCATCTACATCACCTTCCAGAGAGATTAGGGGAACGACCATCACTTCCTACGATGACAGATCACTTGAAACCATCGCCTGGTAGTGAGCAAATGTGGATAGCAATCCAGGACCAACTTCCATGCTGGATTGGGAGCGATAGAAAAACATAATTTACCAGCTGTTTCTCCTCCCGGATATGCTGTAGAAGTCAAAGGGATTCGAGGGTTACAGTGTATTGTAATTTAGTCGCATTATTCGCTGTAGCGAACAGCTGCTGGTCTGCAGAAGCTATTAATATAAAAAGAAGATGCACTTCAATCTAAAATTGCCAGTCGTCCGTCGCCTTTTTCTTGGCGTTTTATTTTACGCTCTGCCTAACCCGTAAGGGATAAATCCGTGACGAAACCCTAAATATTACAATGCTAAAACATTTTCTTCCATGCTGGACTGGGAGTGATAGAAAAAATAGAATGTGCCAGCTGCATCTCCTCCCGGGCATGCTGTAAAAATCAGCTAAGGGATTCGAGGGTTTCAGTATTGTAATTTATGCGATGGGCTGACAACCTGTCACTATAGCAATATACAGATCAATCTGGAATAACCCTAAAAAACTTGTCAGACGTGGCGGAACGTCTGCGCGGCCTTTGTTTAGGTCGTTTACGCTCTGCCATTAGGGATAAAGGCGTGATTATATGTATGTATGTATGTCTTTGATGTATGTAAAACATTTTCCGTTTACATTTCAGATACATAGTGCAGTGCGCGGCTGAATTCGACGGCGTCATTGTATCCGGCGATAACTACCGCGACTTGCTGGCTGAAAATCCAAGATGGCGGTTCGTCATCGAAAACAGACTTCTCATGTTCACCTGGGTGGAAGACATGATCATGTTCCCCAAAGACCCTTTGGGCAGGAAAGGGCCTTCGCTTGAGCAGTTCTTGAGACATCAAGACCCTACGCCAAAGGGTCAAAAGGGTCAAAATAAACCGCCACATGGTCAAAGGTTCCCTCCACATCAGATTCAAAGGCAACAAAACCCGCCACAAAGATATCAATGCCCTCATTCACAGGGGCAAAGGTTCCAAAACCCTTTACCACAGGGCCAAAACCCTCGGCCACAAGGTCAAAACCCTCGGCCACAAGGTCAAAACCCTCGGCCACAAGGTCAAAACCCTCGGCCACAAGGTCAAAACCCTCGGCCACTAGGTCAAACCCCTCCGCCACAAGGTCAAAACCCTCATCCACAAGGTCAAAACCCTCGGCCACAAGGTCAAACCCCTCGGCCACAAGGTCAAACCCCTCGGCCACAAGGTCAAAACCCTCATCCACAAGGTCAAAACCCTCGGCCACAAGGTCAAACCCCTCGGCCACAAGGTCAAACCCCTCGGCCACAAGGTCAAACCCCTCGGCCACAAGGTCAAAACCCTCGGCCACAAGGTCAAAACCCTCCGCCGCAGGATCAAGTCCAATACTTTATACAGTGGGAAGAATGGTTTCAATATCCAGGCGCATTTCCTGGACATTAAACACTTGAAAGTCTGACAATTTTATATTGTGACCTATGTGATTGTGTTACCAAAAGTGCTGATTTTTTTAATTATTTGAGCTATAATGTTTAGTGTCGATGAAAAAAAAGTGAATAAAAAAAAACTTTTAATATTGTAACTAATTATAAAAGCAGCTGAATTTTATAAAATTGTGTACAAGTTAGTAAATCGCTGGCAACATTGAGTGTTGCAAAGTTAGATTTATTATTATTAACTTCTATGCAACTTTATAAAATTGTTTCTAAATTTTAATTTATAAGTACATAGTTTAAGTAAAGTAAAAGTTCCAAAGGGTGCGTGCTGATAATGATACTGTATTTTATCATTATAGTTTCCCTGTGGGGCAAAAATCTATCATTTTATTGTACTTGGTTTTGGCCTAATGAACCCATAAAAAATTTGCTGCTCAAATCTTTTCGAGTTATTCGAGTAGTAGCGTATGTATGTGAAAATATGCTGTTTTCATTTTTGTTTTTATTATGTTGTAATGATTACAATGCCTTCCTTTTCTAGCCATTTTATTTAGGAACAAAATGATATTAAAAATCGTTATTTTCTCAAGATATTTTGTGTTCCAAGCATTTCAACACTTCATTCTTTAAATTAATTATATTAATGTTTATAAAGTACATATTATGTATTTTCCCAACTTTCTTAAGAGTAATATGAGATTATATCATATGTGTTTACGAATGGAGTTTCTCAGTTCTCCACGAAAATAAAGTCAACAGGTAGGTACTGTTTTCAATTCCTTATAAAATTATATAAATTTTATTTTGTTTTACGTCTGGTTTTTACTATAAAACCATTTATTTATAGTGTTCTTAAGGTACCGCCTACTTTTAGATAATAAAGGGTGCATCAAAGCGAAAGTTATTTTTGTATGAAAAAGGTTTAAAAATAAAGCCAGAATTTTTAATTTTCTATAAGTCTTTTTTATTGTTCACTCCACAGATAACGCCTAGTCTGTACTGGAACATAACACGAACTGTTCATAAACATAGCCTAACTATGCATAAACATAGCCTGAACTGTTCATAAACATAGCCTGAACTGTTCATAAACATAGCCTGAACTGTTCATAAACATAGCCTGAACTGTTCATAAACATAGTCTGAACTGTTCATAAACATAGCCTGAACTGTACATAAACTTAGCCTGAACTTTGGTAAATTCCTATGATTTTGCCACCAAAGCTTATTGCGAGTGACCTGGAGTACGTTCACGCATGCACCTAGGGGAAACCGTTAGAGCGACTTTTAATCTGACAGCTCGCGTAAACCCCCGTTCATGCACGCACTTGCACCTGTCAGGATGAAATTTCCCCTGACAGGCGCTTCAAAACGGGGCTTTATCAACTGTCAAAGTGAAAAGTTCCCCTAACCTTGCGCTAACCGTGCGCCCGTGAACGTACCCCTGGATAACAAGTAAAATATAGCCTGAACTGTTCATAAACAGCCTGAACTGTACATAAACATAGCTAAATTGTTCATAAACATAGCCTGAACTGTTAAGAAACATTGCCTGAACTGTTAATAAGCATATCCTGAACTGTTTACAAACATAGCTTGAACTATACAGAAACAGCCTGAACTGTGCTGAAACAAAGCCTGAAATGTTAAGAAATAGGCTGAACTGTGCTGAAACATAACCTGAACTGATCAGATGCAGCCTGAGCCACATAAAAAAAAATTGTGTGTAAAATAAAACATCATATTATTTCAATTCAATATTTTTTATTAAAAATGAACCTTGTTCTATTTGTTATTATAGGTATTATATTACAGTAGTCCACTGTACACATGTATTGGTAAAAATGTTATTATTATTCTTTCAAAGGTAACCTTTATGTGCGAAAAATAATGATATTTTTTTTGTGCAAAATATGACGGATTTACAGATCGTTTCAACCACTGTAACTATTGTGTACTAAAAATAAGCTTCTAATTGACTAAAGGAATATAATTAGCAAATGTACAAAATATTACCTAATCTCACTTTCTTTGCAAAGCTCATCTTATACCTACAGTCTTTCAATTTATTGTATTTTAGTACCTACAGTGGGCAGCAGGTCGAGTTTATACTGGCTATACAGTATAACTAGGTAGATATAACCAGTATATATTGGTCCGTTAAATGGTGAACTCGACCTGCTGCCCACTCATACATTGAAAATTTTATAAATTGCTTACACAGATTTTGTTAAATATAGACCAGTTGCATTAAAATTACTAAAATAAATATTTAAATTCAGTAGGTATACCTACTTAACAATTGGAATGTAAATTTAACAAAATTGATGAAAAGTAAATAAAGTAAGCGTTAAAATATTGGGCTATCATCTTTTTTTTTGTGTAGTATAATAGGTAATTAATTATTTTCATAGAAGCACAAATTTAGATTTTAGAAATTTTGGCACTACCTAATAAAGAATCTTAAATTCAAAAATAAATAATAGTGCAAGAAAGGGATGACCAAAATCTCGATTTTAGTATTCAAAATAGTTTGTATCACCTTCCTTGCGAAAAAATAAGATTTATAGAAGTGTATGGAAGGACTTCTACAATTTAGACTTTTTGCGCCCTCATTATGCGATATGGACCTTTTGCGATTATCTTAACTTAATTTCAAGAGAAAATTACTCTTAACTTAATCAATTAATTAATAATTTAATTTAATTTTTATCAATGAACTAATGAAAACGGAATAATTTTAGCTAGTTTGGTAGTTTCTGCAACATAAATCTCAAGTTAGTTAAAACATGCAACAAAAAATTAAAAACAATAAACAAAACATGCTTATAATACCTATTAAAAGAGATTACCTAATAACTTTGGTAAAATTGATTATTTAATTATTAATATTAGCACTTAACATACATGCGTACCTTACAATCTACTTGACATATTGTTATATAATGTTATACATCTTGTTAATAATTTTCTTACAGAATTATGAAACAACTGGACTTTTCGCAAATTCTTATACAAAACATGTTATATAACATTATACAACAACGATGTTGTGCGAGAACCTTAAAAAAACATTATTCTCTAACAACACACAATAGGCACCATTTCTTGTCCTACTACTATATTATAACCTATAAGGCATTTTCGGGAAGTAAGTATTTAAATTAAAACAACTATCACTTCTTTTGCTAAATATTAAAATCTTAATGTCGATTTTGAAACCGACTGCAAATTAAATAATCCTTAAATGCGTAAGTTTATTCACCAAAAAAGTTGGTCTATAGATTGTTTTTTTTTTATAACGGGTGTATTGCTCGCTCGGTCAACAAAACTGAACAATTTCACCAGGAAAATCTTTCAGGAAAAGACAAAACTGGCGTTCCCATACAAATTGTCTGATCGAAGTGATAATTTTGTATGGAAAAGACAAAAAATATTTTCATTTACTTAAAGTTGTTCAGTTTCGTTGATTGAGACACATCGTATCGTATGTTTCTACTAAAATTCTTACAAGTTTAGACAAATGCATTATGCGACCTATGGTCTTTTGATCCAATACGCTATTTGACTACTAGTCAAATCAGCAACTTTTTATGAAATGTCAAAAACGATTTTTTGTATTTAAATACAGGCTTATGACGTCACTGGCTTGTAAATATTGACTACTCAAATCAATAACTTCTATATTTTTAACTTGATTATTAAATCGAAATATGCATTTGTTCATTAAATGATGAATGAGATCCACAGTATTTTAGCCATCAGTTTTAAGGTATAAACGTTTTGAATTTTTTTAGCCACCCACTCAACATGTCCATTCTTTTTTGATGAATAAAACATTCTACAATGGAAGGAATCAATCACTCTTGGACATCAAATTGTCAAGTCTAAGTTGCTCCAACTGCAACTGCCTCCGAATAGAGCCCAGTTGAGTTAGAATATTCACACTTTTCCCATCATCTTTGGGAAGACTTTTTAGTATATTCTTCTGAACCGCGGGCACTTTCCATTTATCTTCAACCAGTTTCATACCATCACTGCTCTTACATTGCTCTATATTAGTACTAGGAGTGCTTTTAGGTGAATGTCTTAAGACAGGTATTGGAGTTTCGTCCTGAAGTTCGTCTAGATTTCTCAAAAACGTAGGCTCATATTTAGGCTTTTCTCGTTCTTTAGGCCTGTCGTGTATTAATGCTTTTTCGACGACAATTTTTCTTTCGCAACTCGAAGGTATTTCAAATTTGGAGTAGGTTTCTTTTTTAGGGTTTAAGTTCTTTCGTAAATAACTATCGACGTCATAGTTCGGGTTGAAGATGGAAGTTTCAGAGATATTTGTAGAGAAAGGTAATCTTTTCTCTCTGTTAGTGAATGCGGGTAGTTTGACATCAGTCTCGCTGTGTGAGGTGTGTGGGTGTGTGTTTATGTGTGTGTGTTGGTGTGGTTGTGTGTGTACTCGCAGTAGTTTCTGTTGTTCGTTGTCGATGTCTTTCTGTAGCGTTGTGCGTTTTCGCTCGAAGTCTGTTGCGGATTCTTTCATCTGGAACGTAGAAAGACCAAAATTATACCGGGTGTAAGGGACAGCGTCCCGCAAACTGATAGGGGTTGCTCAGTCAACGATACTGAACAACTACCACCAGGATTATTTTTCAGGAAATGAAAAAAAAAATTTGCTTTCTATACAAATTGTCTGATCGAGGTGGTAATTTTGTACGAAAAACTTTTTTTTTTCATTTCCTGTAAAAAAAAACCTGGTGGTAGTTGTTCAGTTTCGTTGACTGAGCAACCCCTATAAGTTTGCGGGACGCTGTCTCTTACACCCCGTATAGGGCTAAACGTTGAGGTCAATACCTCCGTCAAACCCGGAAGTGAGTAGCCGAATCATCATCATCTTCCTAGTCTTTTTCCCGTATCTCCGGGGTCGGCTACCTAATCTTGGGGATTGAGCGAGGGTACTGGTTTTTACACAGAGCGACTGCCATCTGACCTCCGCAACCCAGAAGGGAAACCAGACCCAATCCAATTTCTTCGTAGCTGTGTGTGCAGGTTTCCTTACGATGTTTTCCTTTACCGTAAAAGCGCCGAATAAACGTACATATGAAATTCGAAAACCGAAAAACACATTTGTACGTGGTGGGATTCGAACCACGACCTCCTGCACAGAAGGCCGCGGCCTTATCCACTACACCATCCGGGCTTAAGTGAGTAATCGAATATTTTATAAATAATGTTTAATAATAAATTAGTTACCTTGTGTTCTAAATCTCTGATGGTGTGTTGTTCCCGGTGCTGTGCTCCGCGCAACTCGCGCAGCTGCTGCTCCAGCCGACGCATCTCAGCAGCTTCCAACAACCTTGACAGAGGATATCACACATACATACATAAAATCACGTCTTTATCTCTAATGGGGTAGACAGAGCGAAAACAACTTAAACAAAGATCGCTCCGCCACATCCGATAATTTTTGAGGGTTGTTTAAGATAAATATTGCCCTCGATTCTGGTCGCCACATTCTTAACAAATTTTAAGATAGCGCTGTCACTTTCTTTACTTTGACATAAGAACAGGATAGCAAATAAACACATGTGTTAGACGTTCCTAATTTGACATAAGCTGTTTTAAATAAGAACCGAGCATAGAGCATGTTCCTTATTTTACGTTAAATAAGTAATCTAATGTCAAATTTAAGCAATTTAATGTCAGATTAGGAATGTCATGTGTTTATTTGCTATCCTGTTCTTATGTCAAATATAAGAAAGTGACAGCGCTACTAAGTGCATTGATCGCGAACAGTTTCAAAAGTCTATTAGGCTCAGCCACAAGTCGGGAAGAAAGGAAAGCCCTTACTGCAACTGTATTCTGGAAGTAACAGCCGAGATTAGAAAAATTCTTATAACTCAAGATCGTGTCTACATCAACTGGACCTCATGTCGTGTGCGAGACTACACCCATGTAACGAGGTGCTACAACTGTCAGCAGTACGGACATGCAGCAAAACACTGCCGCGACATGAATCCCACTTGTGGTCATTGCGGAGCTCCAGGGCATTCTATGAAGGACTGTACAGATAAATCTCAGCCAGCTAAATGCGCGACTTGCATACGGTTTAGAAAGCCTGGCTGGCTAACACATAAAACAGGAGATGAGAAATGTCCTGCAAGAAAAACTGCCGAGCACCGATATCTGAGCTCAACAGATTATTGAGAGAATCCCCGAGGAACAATTACCTTTTAATTTTTACTTATTTACCTATAGTTTTCGAAAAGTAAGATAAATGTTTGTTAGCTTTTTGTGCCGCAACCGAAGAATTGCTTCACGTGCATATTTATGTAAAGTAGAGCACGTACATGCACACTGCACACAATTTTAATGTAATAGATTTACCTACTGTTTTGTTATTTGATATTTTTCTTAGGTTAAGTTAGTTTTAGTAAGGTTCCCACTGAAAACCAGCGCTATGGTCTTTGACTGTAGCATTATGCTGAGCTGGGAACCTATTCGGTATCGAGTAAGTGGCTATTAGGTTATTTAGTTTTTAAGTCGTCTAATTGTAACAACTATGGTACCGAATAAATGCTTTATCTATCTATCTATCTATCTATCTATCTAAGAATTAGAATTAGTAACTGGACGTCGTTAATGGTCATTAATGTCGTTTGGAAAAAATTGCTGGCCGCTACGAACTTGAGGATCGAAAAGAGTGAATGTACTGCTTCTTTTTTTTAAATAATGAAGCTATTCC
>JARACY010001813.1:0-51502 GCA_029255725.1 Scrobipalpa atriplicella
AAAGAAGACGTGTGTTATAATTAAATTCACCTTTGGCACTATTTGACATAGCGCCATCTGTGGGCGAGTAGCGGAACTAGACAAACTGCTTTACCGACGCTTTGTATGTGTGCGGTAAGGGGTGGAATGTTTGCATGTGTGAGTGGGAGACGAAGCGCGGGGTGTTCGAAATTCGGAAGTGTCAACTTTTTGGCGCTAGAATTTAAAACGCTGCGTTTTGTTTTATCGATTGAAGATGGCGTTTTGCAAAAGAGAAAAGTTGTTCAAAAGATTTGTGATGGCTTGATAAGTTTGATGTGATGAGAAAGTATATATCGTCAATAGGACTTTGTGCAAGTATTACAATAAATTAATCCTAGATTGGCTATTTTTGTTATTTTTGTGACAATCAAAAATACCTAATAATTATTATGATTTAAATAGTAAATTATATAGTTTTTCATGGTAGAATTGACAACTACTAGAATTATTTAATTTGTTTGTGAGTTCATTGATTACCTACGTCAACAAAATAATTATTTTTCATTTGTGTTATATTTGAACTACTTATTAAAAAGTTTGCTTCGTTGTCTTCGACTAGAGTCAGAAGCAAACTAAAAAAGAAAATCCAAGAATGGACGTCCTGCGACAATGGTATCGATTCGTTGCGGACACGACTTAACTAAATATTGACTAAACTTATTGTCCATTCCTGTTCTCTCAGTATAAACAATGGTAGCAACTTGTGGTTGCAAAATACGCGATTTAACTAACATAAATCCATACCTGTCACTTTTTATAATGAGAGAACAGAACGGGATGGCAATAATTTTAGTCGAGATTTAGATAAGTCGGGATGGTTACGAATCGAGCCCCATTTACTTTAGTCAAGATTTTGTGATTTTATACGCATAAAAATCGATACCAATATCTCCATAAACAGCATACTACACTATGCATACTTCACTGTGGGTAACTGGATACGCCCGTGGTATCTTGATAGAACCATGAATGCCCCCTCATTATGGCCCAGCCATAATAGCCACTTAGGCACTCAATAAAGAATAGCTTGATGGAGTTGCTCAGCTTAAGATAAGCTGTCTTAGTAATATTATAGAGAAGATAACAGTTAATAAAGTTGATGCTGAACTTCCCGTGTGGTAACAGACAGGTTTTTAACTGAACTAAGTTTGTCTATTGAGTTTAAAGAAAGCAGATTTTGGCCTCAATCCTAAAGAGCCAATCATGATTTTTTTTATAATTTGCTGTTCTATATGTAACTGTCAAAATCAAATTACATTTGGGTAAGTTTGACGTCTCTCATTTTAGTCGGTTTTTAAAATAAGGAATAGCGATGAAAGAATTTCCTTGTGAAAATTGTTCAGTTTCGTTAACTGAGCAACTCCTCTATCTGTTTGCGTTAAGCTGTCCCTTACACTACACCCCGTATAGTCTGGGAATAGGTATACAGCATTACATTATCTACACAGTTTCTGAAAATTCCTTACTTTTTTTTTTCGCTAAAAACCTTTAAACCATAACTGCCATGAGGTACCTACCTATCTAGCACTACATTTCAAAAAGTTTTTTTTAAATAATTTCATTTATGGCTTTTTTTTTTCAAGGGACCTTAATAAAATTGCAATGAATATGTCACATAAATTCGAGTTCCTATTTCACAACGGAAATCTGATTAAAATCAGAACTGTAGAGTTAGGTTTATTTGGCGCCAAAAAAAAACTGTCTTTGTCTCACACAACTTCATTCGCTGCGCACTCTACTCTTTAAAATAACGGCTTTAAATCAAAACTGTATCAAAGCTTCGAATTTTAAAACCTTTTGTTTCATGCCAGTGACACAAAATAAGGGGCCGAATTTTTTGTATCGTTTGAATTTAAATTAAGAACTCTATTGTCACTTATTTTTTTTTTAATTAGAAACAAGCATGGAGTCATTTTTCATGCATCGCTTGCTATCTGATTTAAACCTGCCAGTAGTTGCTTTGTTTTTTTTTCTACTTTTTTGTTTCTTTTTTTAATATGCGATCGGCAGTTGCACGAGTACATTCTGCCTTAGGGCGATAATTCCTGTCGTTGCAGTGAACATTGAAACAACTGCATTACATTGGTAACTTATATAATTGACTTACTTGAAATAATTTACTTGGGTTGGTATAAAAGGAACAATTATCACTGACGTTTATTATCCGTATTGCTTATAAATTAGCTTATTTATGTGTTGCACTACCGTAAGGTAAAATTACAATTTATTGCGTTTTTTTTTAACGTAGCTAAATGGTCATCGGAAAGCTTCTATAGGTTAGGTAATTTTTTAACATCACTAAATTCATCTTTTACCTACTTAGTTACTTTATTTATGACCATACTATGCTTAATTTCTGTAAATAATATAATTTATGTGTATTTTAATAGCGATTTTAATGGTAGTGGCTTGGCTACTTGTGAATTCACAAATAGATGTATTTTTATAATGATTTATTTTTATGATTATAAAATGTATTTTATACGGATAATAAACGTCAGTGATAATTGTTCCTTTTATACCAACCCAAGTAAATTATTTCAAGTAAGTCAATTATATAAGTACCAATGTAATGCAGTTGTTTCAATGTTCACTGCAACGACAGGAATTATCGCCCTAAGGCAGAATGTACTCGAGCAACTGCCGATCGCATATTAAAAAAAAGAACAAAAAAGTAGAAAAAAAAACAAAGCAACTACTGGCAGGTTTAAATCAGATAGCAAGCGATGCATGAAAAATGACTCCATGCTTGTTTCTAATTAAAAAAAATAAGTGACAATAGAGTTCTTAATTTAAATTCAAACGATACAAAAAATTCGGCCCCTTATTTTGTGTCACTGGCATGAAACAAAAGGTTTTAAAATTCGAAGCTTTTGATACAGTTTTGATTTAAAGCCGTTATTTTAAAGAGTAGAGTGGCGCAGCGAATGAAGTTGTGTGAGACAAAGACAGTTTTTTTTTGGCGCCAAAAAACTAAACTCTACAGTTCTGATTTTAATCAGATTTCCGTTGTGAAATAGGAACTCGAATTTATGTGACATATTCATTGCAATTTTATTAAGGTCCTTGAAAAAAAAAAGCCATAAATGAAATTATATTAAAAAAAACTTTTTGAAATGTAGTGCTAGATAGGTAGGTACCTCATGGCAGTTATGGTTTAAAAGGTTTTTAGCGAAAAAAAAAAGTAAGGAATTTTCAGAAACTGTGTAGATAATGTAATGCTGTATACCTATTCCCAGACTATACGGGGTGTAGTGTAAGGGACAGCTTAACGCAAACAGATAGAGGAGTTGCTCAGTTAACGAAACTGAACAATTTTCACAAGAAATTCTTTCATCGCTATTCCTTATTTTAAAAACCGACTAAAATGAGAGACGTCATACTTACCCAAATGTAATTTTGATTTTGACAGTTACATATAGAACAGCAAATTTATAAAAAAAATCATTGATTGGCTCTTTAGGATTGAGGCCAAAATCTGCTTTCTTTAAACTCAATAGACAAACTTAGTTCAGTTAAAACCTGTCTGTTACCACACGGGAAGTTCTGCATCAACTTTATTAACTGTTTATCTTCTCTATAATATTACTAGACAGCTTATCTTAAGCTGAGCAACTCCATCAAGCTATTCTTTATTGAGTGCCTAAGTGGCTATTATGGCTGGGCCATAATGAGGGGGCATTCATGGTTCTATCAAAGATACCACGGGCGTATCCAGTTACCCACAGTGATGTATGCATAGTGTAGTATGCTGTTTATGGAGATATTGGTATCGATTTTTATGCGTATAAAATCACAAAATCTTGACTAAAGTAAATGGGCTCGATTCGTAACCATCCCGACTTATCTAAATCTCGACTAAAATTATTGCCATCCCGTTCTGTCTCTCATTATAAAAAGTGACAGGTATGGATTTATGTTAGTTAAATATCGCGTATTTTGCAACCACAAGTTGCTACCATTGTTTATACTGAGAGAACAGGAATGGACAATAAGTTTAGTCAATATTTAGTTAAGTCGTGTCCGCAACGAATCGATACCATTGTCGCAGGACGTCCATTCTTGGATTTTCTTTTTTAGTTTGCTTCTGACTCTAGTCGAAGACAACGAAGCAAACTTTTTAATAAGTAGTTCAAATATAACACAAATGAAAAATAATTATTTTGTTGACGTAGGTAATCAATGAACTCACAAACAAATTAAATAATTCTAGTAGTTGTCAATTCTACCATGAAAAACTATATAATTTACTATTTAAATCATAATAATTATTAGGTATTTTTGATTGTCACAAAAATAACAAAAATAGCCATACTAGGATTAATTTATTGTAATACTTGCACAAAGTCCTATTGACGATATATACTTTCTCATCACATCAACTTATCAAGCCATCACAAATCTTTTGAACAACTTTTCTCTTTTGCAAACGCCATCTTCAATCGATAAAACAAAACGCAGCGTTTAAATTCTAGCGCCAAAAAGTTGACACTTCCGAATTTCTCACAGAACTAAAAAAATACAATATTGTTAATGAAAAACTGTCTGATTTGAAGGAATTTACTTAATTTTTATGTTTGAAAAATATTCAGATAGCTAATTTAATTTTTTATTCTAAAAAAAAAACAGTTTTAAAGAAGACGTGTGTTATAATTAAATTCACCTTTGGCACTATTTGACATAGCGCCATCTGTGGGCGAGTAGCGGAACTAGACAAACTGCTTTACCGACGCTTTGTATGTGTGCGGTAAGGGGTGGAATGTTTGCATGTGTGAGTGGGAGACGAAGCGCGGGGTGTTCGAAATTCGGAAGTGTCAACTTTTTGGCGCTAGAATTTAAACGCTGCGTTTTGTTTTATCGATTGAAGATGGCGTTTTGCAAAAGAGAAAAGTTGTTCAAAGATTGTGATGGCTTGATAAGGTTTGATGTGATGAGAAAGTATATATCGTCAATAGGACTTTGTGCAAGTATTACAATAAATTAATCCTAGTATTGGCTATTTTTGTTATTTTTGTGACAATCAAAAATACCTAATAATTATTATGATTTAAATAGTAAATTAATAGTTTTTCATGGTAGAATTGACAACTACTAGAATTATTTAATTTGTTTGTGAGTTCATTGATTACCTACGTCAACAAAATAATTATTTTTCATTTGTGTTATATTTGAACTACTTATTAAAAAGTTTGCTTCGTTGTCTTCGACTAGAGTCAGAAGCAAACTAAAAAAGAAAATCCAAGAATGGACCGTCCTGCGACAATGGTATCGATTCGTTGCGGACACGACTAACTAAATATTGACTAAACTTATTGTCCATTCCTGTTCTCTCAGTATAAACAATGGTAGCAACTTGTGGTTGCAAAATACGCGATTTAACTAACATAAATCCATACCTGACACTTTTTATAATGAGAGAACAGAACGGGATGGCAATAATTTTAGTCGAGATTTAGATAAGTCGGGATGGTTACGAATCGAGCCCATTTACTTTAGTCAAGATTTTGTGATTTTATACGCATAAAAATCGATACCAATATCTCCATAAACAGCATACTACACTATGCATACATCACTGTGGGTAACTGGATACGCCCGTGGTATCTTTGATAGAACCATGAATGCCCCTCATTTGGCCCAGCCATAATAGGCCACTTAGGCACTCAATAAAGAATAGCTTGATGGAGTTGCTCAGCTTAAGATAAGCTGTCTTAGTAATATTATAGAGAAGATAAACAGTTAATAAAGTTGATGCTGAACTTCCCGTGTGGGTAACAGACAGGTTTTAACTGAACTAAGTTTGTCTATTGAGTTTAAAGAAAGCAGATTTTGGCCTCAATCCTAAAGAGCCAATCAATGATTTTTTTTATAAATTGCTGTTCTATATGTAACTGTCAAAATCAAATTACATTTGGGTAAGTTTGACGTCTCTCATTTTAGTCGGTTTTTAAAATAAGGAATAGCGATGAAAGAATTTCCTTGTGAAAATTGTTCAGTTTCGTTAACTGAGCAAACTCCTCTATCTGTTTGCGTTAAGCTGTCCCTTACACTACAACCCCGTATAGTCTGGGAATAGGTATACAGCATTACATTATCTACACAGTTTCTGAAAATTCCTTACTTTTTTTTTCGCTAAAAACCTTTAAACCATAACTGCCATGAGGTACCTACCTATCTAGCACTACATTTCAAAAAGTTTTTTTTAAATAATTTCATTTATGGCTTTTTTTTTTTCAAGGGACCTTAATAAATTGCAATGAATATGTCACATAAATTCGAGTTCCTATTTCACAACGGAAATCTGATTAAAATCAGAACTGTAGAGTTAGTTTTTTGGCGCCAAAAAAAAAACTGTCTTTGTCTCACACAACTTCATTCGCTGCGCACTCTACTCTTTAAAATAACGGCTTTAAATCAAAACTGTATCAAAAGCTTCGAATTTTAAAACCTTTTGTTTCATGCCAGTGACACAAAATAAGGGGCCGAATTTTTTGTATCGTTTGAATTTAAATTAAGAACTCTATTGTCACTTATTTTTTTTAATTAGAAACAAGCATGAGTCATTTTTCATGCATCGCTTGCTATCTGATTTAAACCTGCCAGTAGTTGCTTTGTTTTTTTTTCTACTTTTTTGTTTCTTTTTTTTAATATGCGATCGCAGTTGCACGAGTACATTCTGCCTTAGGGCGATAATTCCTGTCGTTGCAGTGAACATTGAAAACAACAGCATTACATTGGTAACTTATATAATTGACTTACTTGAAATAATTTACTTTGGGTTGGTATAAAAGGAACAATTATCACTGACGTTTATTATCCGTATTAAATACATTTTATAATCATAAAAATACATCATTATAAAATACATCTATTTGTGAATTCACAAGTAGCCAAGCCACTACCATTAAAATCGCTATTAAATACACATAAATTATATTATTTACAGAAATTAAGCATAGTATGGTCATAAATAAAGTAACTAAGTAGGTAAAAGATGAATTTAGTGATGTTAAAAAATTACCTAACCTATAGAAGCTTTCCGAGACCATTTAGCTACGTTAAAAAAAACGCAATAAATTGTAATTTACCTTACGGTAGTGCAACACATAAATAAGCTAATTTATAAGCAATACGGATAATAAACGTCAGTGATAATTGTTCCTTTTATTACCAACCCAAGTAAATTATTTCAAGTAAGTCAATTATATAAGTTACCAATGTAATGCAGTTGTTTCAATGTTCACTGCAACGACAGGAATTATCGCCTAAGGCAGAATGTACTCGTGCAACTGCCGATCGCATATTAAAAAAAAGAAACAAAAAAGTAGAAAAAAAAACAAAGCAACTACTGGCAGGTTTAAATCAGATAGCAAGCGATGCATGAAAAATGACTCCATGCTTGTTTCTAATTAAAAAAAATAAGTGACAATAGAGTTCTTAATTTAAATTCAAACGATACAAAAAATTCGGCCCCTTATTTTGTGTCACTGGCATGAAACAAAAGGTTTTAAAATTCGAAGCTTTTGATACAGTTTTGATTTAAAGCCGTTATTTTAAAGAGTAGAGTGCGCAGCGAATGAAGTTGTGTGAGACAAAGACAGTTTTTTTTTGGCGCCAAAAAACTAAACTCTACAGTTCTGATTTTAATCAGATTTCCGTTGTGAAATAGGAACTCGAATTTATGTGACATATTCATTGCAATTTTATTAAGGTCCCTTGAAAAAAAAAAGCCATAAATGAAATTATTTAAAAAAAACTTTTTGAAATGTAGTGCTAGATAGGTAGGTACCTCATGGCAGTTATGGTTTAAAGGTTTTTAGCGAAAAAAAAAGTAAGGAATTTTCAGAAACTGTGTAGATAATGTAATGCTGTATACCTATTCCCAGACTATACGGGGTGTAGTGTAAGGGACAGCTTAACGCAAACAGATAGAGGAGTTGCTCAGTTAACGAAACTGAACAATTTTCACAAGGAAATTCTTTCATCGCTATTCCTTATTTTAAAAACCGACTAAAATGAGAGACGTCAAACTTACCCAAATGTAATTTGATTTTGACAGTTACATATAGAACAGCAAATTTATAAAAAAAATCATTGATTGGCTCTTTAGGATTGAGGCCAAAATCTGCTTTCTTTAAACTCAATAGACAAACTTAGTTCAGTTAAAACCTGTCTGTTACCACACGGGAAGTTCAGCATCAACTTTATTAACTGTTTATCTTCTCTATAATATTACTAAGACAGCTTATCTTAAGCTGAGCAACTCCATCAAGCTATTCTTTATTGAGTGCCTAAGTGGCTATTATGGCTGGGCCATAATGAGGGGGCATTCATGGTTCTATCAAAGATACCACGGGCGTATCCAGTTACCCACAGTGATGTATGCATAGTGTAGTATGCTGTTTATGGAGATATTGGTATCGATTTTTATGCGTATAAAATCACAAAATCTTGACTAAAGTAAATGGGCTCGATTCGTAACCATCCCGACTTATCTAAATCTCGACTAAAATTATTGCCATCCCGTTCTGTTCTCTCATTATAAAAAGTGACAGGTATGGATTTATGTTAGTTAAATCGCGTATTTTGCAACCACAAGTTGCTACCATTGTTTATACTGAGAGAACAGGAATGGACAATAAGTTTAGTCAATATTTAGTTAAGTCGTGTCCGCAACGAATCGATACCATTGTCGCAGGACGTCCATTCTTGGATTTTCTTTTTTAGTTTGCTTCTGACTCTAGTCGAAGACAACGAAGCAAACTTTTTAATAAGTAGTTCAAATATAACACAAATGAAAAATAATTATTTTGTTGACGTAGGTAATCAATGAACTCACAAACAAATTAAATAATTCTAGTAGTTGTCAATTCTACCATGAAAAACTATATAATTTACTATTTAAATCATAATAATTATTAGGTATTTTTGATTGTCACAAAAATAACAAAAATAGCCAATACTAGGATTAATTTATTGTAATACTTGCACAAAGTCCTATTGACGATATATACTTTCTCATCACATCAAACTTATCAAGCCATCACAAATCTTTTGAACAACTTTTCTCTTTTGCAAACGCCATCTTCAATCGATAAAACAAAACGCAGCGTTTAAATTCTAGCGCCAAAAAGTTGACACTTCCGAATTTCGAACACCCCGCGCTTCGTCTCCCACTCACACATGCAAACATTCCACCCCTTACCGCACACATACAAAGCGTCGGTAAAGCAGTTTGTCTAGTTCCGCTACTCGCCCACAGATGGCGCTATGTCAAATAGTGCCAAAGGTGAATTTAATTATAACACACGTCTTCTTTAAAACTGTTTTTTTTTTAGAATAAAAAATTAAATAAGCTATCTGAATATTTTTCAACATAAAAATTAAGTAAATTCCTTCAAATCAGACAGTTTTTCATTAACAATATTGTATTTTTTTAGTTCTGTGAGAAATTCATAGATGGCGCTACTTGTATCATTTTGCAAGTAACTTTGCTCAAAGTAAAGTACTAACTTTGCGTTCTGAGTACGTGACTTTTAAAGCTAACTGTCTCATTTTCCATTGAAATTGCCTACTCACATCTTATTCTCGTCGCCGTTCACATTTATATTCATTTCGGCTTTATAGAGACGTATGTATTTGGCAGAGCCTTATAAGAGCTTTATAAGAGTTATTTATGTTGGATCGTAGATTGTGTCTTATTGGAATTTATCGAAGTGGAAATTGGGTATTGGGAGAAATAGGAAATTACTGACTGGAATAATTACCTCGGGTAGCTGCATGTTCTTTGTTTTGATAATACTTACGATAAAAATAATGATGTATCATACATACCTACATGAAGCCATGACTATATCCCTAAAGGGGCAGGCAGAGCTTCCACGACCCTAAACAAAGGTTCTGCCACATTTGACAAGTTTTGATTTTGAGGGAGACTTCCATGCTGGACTGGGAGCGATAGAAAAACATAGAATGTGCCAGCTGCATCTCCTCCCGGGCATGCTGTAAAAACCAGCTAAGGGATTCGAGGGTCAGTATATTGTAAATTAGGCGATGGGCTGACAACCTGTCACTACAGCAATATACAGATATATCTTAAACAATCCTCAAAACATGTCAGACGTGGCAGAACAACCTTTTTGTAGGTCGTTGACGCTCTGCCTACCCCATTAGGGATAAAGGCGTGATTTATGTATGTATGTATGATTTTGAGGGTTATTTCAGATAGATCTCCTGTACCTATTATATTACTGTGGATACAGGTTGTCAGCTTATCGCCTAAATTACAATACACTGAAATACAGCATTTCCGGGAGTAGAAGCAGCTGGAATAGAATCTGGCATATTCAACATGGAATCTTGAATAATATGGCTTCTTGTTTTCTAGATGGTGAAAGAATAAACCAGTGTAGTAGGAGTTTAATAGTTTTTTTTTTTTACTTTTTGATATGTGTGCTCTTGACTCTAGATCTAGACAAAAGGTCAGGGATGACCGTGACAGAGTCGACGATGGAGCGAGCACACCCAGAAGATGCCTCTGCCTATGTTAGTTTATTTTCGCAAGAAAAGATGGGAGATAAATATCAGACTCGATTATAGTTATCATGTCTTATAAGTTTCTTCTAGCCTTTATTATAAAATCGGTAACCTAACCGCTAGTTAGCTCTAGTGTGCATTCACCTTTACAAATATCACAAAACTAACAAACAGTATACCCATCTTTTTTCAACACACCAAAATTTGTAGCTCTACATTTTTTGCACTAACTCTTTCTCTATCACATAAAAGACCTTAGGGTAGGCCCCACCCCATACGATTTTTACTTTCAAAAAATGTGAAAGGGGTAGGGAGATTTTTTACGTGTCTTTGATCGATAGTTTAGTTCTGACGTGCGCAAGAGCATAGGAAGAAATAAAATTATATTTAATTTTACTAGATTTGCGCCGCGTCTTCGTCTGTGTGGAATTTTCCCGCGGGTATTAGATATTTTTGCTTTATGAAGAAATATCTTCCATCTAGATTTAGTAAGCTAATTCAGTGCTAAATTTCATCAAAATCAGTTTAGCGGAGAAGCTGTGAAAAGTTAATATTAATAAGATAGTAATTATAGGTCCTGTGAGTCCTATCAAATTAATGTGAAGTGCAATAAATAATAAATAGTTTAAGTACCTACCCCTATTAAGCTATGCTATAATATAATAATAATGGTAAAGCAAAGATATTTTTAATTTTTATTACCTCTGTTAACTTAATTATGCTATAACATTTTTATCAAAATCAATCTCATAAATAATGCATTTGCTCATACACCTTAAAATTAAACAAATAAAATCTATGTGTTAATATCAAATCAAACTTATGTTCAGTATGTTTACTACCTACTTTAATACCTATGTGGGTACCGTCAGAACATCAACTTTAGCTGCCTTTGTCCACGCTCGGCACCGTGAAGAGATCATATCGGGGTACGGTCAGCAAAAACGAGATAAAAAATGTAGGTATGGCGAGGTGTTGTTCGTATTTGGTGTACAGGGTGGTCTCTATGTAGATAAATTATATAATATTTATTTTTATTTTACTAAATTAAATTTCAAAATAATTTCAAATTAATTGTTTATAATATTCTACTGAAGAAGAGCGCGAAAAGTCTGGCTGACTATTTTATTTCTAACTTGCATTTCATTTTTAGGATGTATAACGTGTGTATGTTGCTCTATAATAAGAAATACCTAATATTTGGATGTAAGTACCCGACGAGGCTTTTCTTTCCATGAAGATTACATGTAATTACTCATGAAGATTATTACATTACTATCGATTCGTCGAGAGCATGAACAAACTAAATCTTAACCAAAATTGTTGCCGTCCCTTTCTGTTCTCTCAGGATAGACATGACAGGTGACCTTTTTAGGCAAGATTTAGTGATTTTGTGCCCATACAAAACTATACCATTTTATGTGTCCCAATAAAAGATATATTTTTTTTAAGTAAACACCCTGTATAATATGGCGCTGATAACGGTTACATATTGTAAAACCGAAATTTTTAAACCCAAATTCCATATTCCCGAAAACGATTCGACTTTTTTTTATTTCCATTTTTTCGTTTTACAGAAGTTACAAAATCCATATTATTAAAATCCAGAATTTTATTTACCTTTTTTTTCATTTAACCATTGACTTATATCACAGATCAACTTTTTACCACAATAACGAAATCCAACTATAACTTTATTCCACCACTCTGTTTTCCAAATATATTTATTCCAAAACATTATCTTACCAAAATGTTGAAATCCAAATAAATCTTTTTCTAGATAGAGTTGAGAATAGAGTAAAAAGTCAGCTTGCTATAATAAATGCTAAGCAAGCATGCAAGCACGCATGCACGCATACAAACATGCATGCAAGCAAGCAAGCATGCAATGCATGCAAGCAAGCAATCAAGCAAGCGAGCAGCAAGCAGGCATGCAGGCATGCATCACCAGCAACCTAACCCTCGAAGGGTATGTCGGAAGCGAACTGGGCTCGCTGAGCTCGCCCTCCTCGCTTCCGCCATACCCTTCGAACCTAATCTATCCGTGTCGGGGTGCCCCGAGTCGGTTCTGCATTGAAATTTTGAAATATGCGGTTTATTTTCTGTCTACTAATTCATTTGGGAATTGTAACTTTTGGCTATTGACATTGTGGAAAAATTGCTTGTTTGTATGCATGATGCATGCAAACAAGCAAGCATGCATGCATGCATGCATGCAAGCAAGCAAGCAAGCAAGCAAGCAAGCATGCAAGCATGCAGTCAAGCATACATGCAATCAATCAAGCAAGCGAGCAGCAAGCAGGCATGCAGGCATGCATCACTAGCAACCTAACCCTCGAAGGGTATGTCGGAAGCGAACTGGGCTCGCTGCGCTCGCCCATCTCGCTTCCGCCATACCCTTCGAACCTAATCTATCCGTGTCGGGGTGCCCCGAGTCGGTTTTGCATTAAAATTTTAAAATATGAGGTTTATTTTCTGTCTAATAATTCATTTGGAAATTGTAACTTCTGGCTATTGACATTGTGGAAAATGTTACTTCGGGGTTTAAAATTGTTGGAATATTGATACTGGTTTAAAATGAATTAGTTGTCAGAAGTAAAAAAGGCATTTTAAAAATTTGGTAACAGTGTTTCTGGAAAATGATATTTCTGGAAAATATAGGTTTGGGATTATATTAATATGTCAAACAAATCATCTGTAAAATAACACTACTGGCAACCATTTTCGTGATATTAAAATTCGGAATATAGAATTTCGGAGGTACGATATGTTACCGCTGATAACTAAGCAATTAAAGTGTCATGATGTCAACCAGTAACCACTGATTTCAGCTTTAAGTGGATTTTAAAATGTGTTAAAAGTGTTAAAAGAATATTTATATCTTTTTTGATTATGATGCAAATTTTGGTGTAAGTTATCAACTAATTGTTAGTTGAGTTTGATATTTTAAATGCAGACAATGGAGTTAAGTTAATTTTAAAGGTTAGATTTTAAAATAGAAACTTTTTTTTTATAACCTTAGCAAAGTAGGCATGTTTTTCGAATTTAGGAACATAATTCCACAAAAAAAAATGAGTGTCCTTTTTCCCTCCTAATATTTCTAAACGCAGACTTTCATACCTTGAAACTAAAAGTAGGTTTAATGAGGACCTAATGTAGGTTTATAAAAAAAAAATCACGCCTTTATCATTTACAGGGTATAGATGGAGCATCAAAGGCACAACAATGGTCGCTATAACCATAGGTATCTTTCATTTTAAAAAAGTTATGCTCAAATTGCAAATATGTATTGCTATTTTTAATGGGACTTTGGATTGAGTTTTTTTGCGCCGCCATTTTACATGAGACTTAATGAGTTTTCTGAGGAAATCTTAAAGGTGAACGAAGCTTTATAATGAAAAAAGACTTTTTTAAATCTTTCCCGTAGTTTTGAAAATACATACCTACAAACTTATTTCCGCTTTATAATTTAGTTTAAAAGTAGAAATAACTAAAACTAGCCTGAACTATTTTGCAACCCCTACTCAGGTTAAGCAGTAAACGCATAAAGCTGTAGCAACACGGAGTTAATTGAATGGTTAAGTAGTTGTTGCGTTTCTCAGAACTTTAGCCAATAGTAAAACCAGTGGTTGGAACTTAACCGTAGGTTCAATTTATGTTCGTCTTTTGTTAGTCATTGCAGTTAAACTATTGTTTAATTAAACACTCGTTGGTTTTATTGTGTGCACACGTTATCACGCCTATAATATTTCACGGAGTAAGCAGCATATCAACGGCCTGGTAAAAAGTAAGTTTTCGCTACATTCTAACAAAATATCTAATTATTGAGGATTAGAAACGAGTAAGTATTTCTGTAGGAATTAGTTATATGGGGTAATTGTTTAAATGGGTACTTTTAATGATGATCATGGCACCTTAGTTTGACTTTTACAGTAAAGCTGGGAAGAGAAGCACCTGCAAATTCTATGTTTTTATATCTGCCAGTTTAACACTGGAAGTTAACACCTAATTAAAGGTAATTTAAACAATTAATTCTTATTTATATCCGAACCAATAAAAAGTCAAATTCTACACATTTCTTTAACACCCAATAAATTTGTTTAAGAACGTGTAAAAGAATTTGGCATTTAACACTCGAGTTAACTGTTGGTTTATTTTGACTGCGGATTAAAGTTAACTGGGCAATTAACCGTGAATTGTATGGTGTTGTAATGAAAGAGAATTCTTACGAATGTCACGTGGAGATAAGCAAAATGTGGAGTTTGGTGTAAGAAAAAAAACTGTTTTCTATAAAATGTTGCCTGGTAGAAATTGCTGCCTTAGCAATTATCGGCATTCAGCTGACTCTTCTTCTCATTTTATCCCATTTTGTATTGGTAACACATATGGAGCCTCTCCAAATTGGAGATTATTTTCCTTATATGTGTCGCAGAGAGATGACGAAACCAGGGATTTCGCGAAATCCCTAGGGATATCGCGTAGTCCCGGAAGAAGACGTAATCGATCGATCATTACATAGACTCAGTCTAGTGAAATGAGGAAATTGTGGATAATATGATAAAATAATAAAACCAAATTTGTAATTTATCAAGTTTCCATAAAAAACATAATATTCTGACAATGTTATTTCAGATATTTTTTTATAGATATTGTGAATTACCTACAACACCAGAAAGCACAAGAATTAAAACAAGTATACCAGACTTCAAGATTTGATAGTCCAGTAAATCAAAATAATAAACTCACACATGAATTCTTAATGGAATATTATAAATACAAATATAACAATTCATATATTAATAGTCACATATTCCGTCACATCGGTCTTTTGACTAATTATGTTTGACCAATTGGTGTTTAATTAGAACTTTATATTCGCATCGCGTCTCGGTGTGAACTGACCCTAATCGAGCACCACAAGGTCAGATAGACAAATATTAGCAAAACAATACATTAAATTATTCTATGAACATTTTACATTGCCCATCAATGGTCTTTCTTCCGATCATATAGCCATTGCCATATGAAAAGAAATGCCATAATGTTCTTTATGATTATAATTTATGTAGAAAGTTATGTTACAAGATCTATCCATTACAAACAAACATATACACTTCTTTATAATATTAGCATAAATGTAGATTACATCTTTTGTGCATCACCATTCGCTATTATCCACACTAGACAATCAGATGACCCCATGAATAGCTTATAACTTGACCCACACTTTCAAAACACCTTAGGACACCTAGGCCCTAGGGATTTAAGGCCCGGCCACAGGCATTCAAGATGGCGGATCTGCTGATAAGAAAAGGGTGCTAAAATTCGTCGCGTCGCAGAGTAATGTTGACGATAGAGGCTACAGCTACAAGTGATAGTTAAATTGGAACTGTGGAATATCTTAGAGTCAGCTAAAAGGGAGTTTTGACCGACTGCGCAAAGTAAGGGGGGGTCATTTTTAATAAAATAATTTAAAAAATCTGGTTTTGTAATTATGGTGTGTTTTTTTGCAACAAATAACTTACTCCTTGCTTACTTAGACTACGTAGAATAAGATAGGTAACTTATAAAATAATCATGCAATAGTTTTTAAATTCAGTTTTTTTATGATTTACTTTTTTAAATTCTGTAGGTTATTTTACACAAAAAAAAAAGTTTAGGTACTGAAGTGAATACCTAACATCTATACCTAGAACAGAGTAATGTAAGAGACAGTTTAATTGGTATTACTATCGGGTGCGAAAGGTATTGACAGTCACCGTAAAATGTGGGTAAGAGAAATCAACGGGAAATTATTGGATCTTGGATGTTGACGCGTTTGAGTTTTCTGATGTAAGTGATGCAGCTGCTGCCAGAATTTTAAGATTCCTGAAAAAGGAAAATAACATGTAATTATTTCAAAATGAGTAAAATCTTACGATTTGTAAGAACTATTATAGGTAGGTACATATATATGATTTGAAGGTTATATAGTTATATCAGTAGATAAAAAAATTGTTAACACAGGATCGACAAAATAAATGCTTTCTTTCTATCTTATCTAGTTAAAAAGAATGATTATAATAATAAATAAATAAGATGAAATGATATACAACCTACACTGAAATAAACAACTATTATAACCAACAATGACAAATTAACATTATTACGCGTACGTCTACCTACACAATAACAAAACAATTCATTTAACTAGCCACACCCAAAAATACCTAGGAATCAGCAGATGATAGGTTACTTATTCTACTAATTATTTTGACACTCATTATTGAATATTTTTGGTTTATAATATTTATATGAGCTGATGAAATGTGAAATGAGAAGTCTTTTAAAAATTTGTATCCCTTCACGAATAACTTGATTATATATAAAAAAGGATTTTCCCTAGGAAACAAGATTGTTTTATGCGGTAAAAACTAGCGCTTCTTACTTTTGACTCATAAAAGTTTCTAACCATAAAAATTTTCTTGAAAATCGCTCATTAGGTAATTTAGTTATTTATTATTTTAATACTGACGGTATAGTAGAAAAAAAAACATAATATCATGGATAATAAAAAAATAAACACAACGTTAAAAATAAAAACAGCAGAGTAGAATACTCTATCATCAGAAAATTTCTCAAAATCCCTGCATTATTCTCTGGGCGTGCTAACGAGGAGCGATGGCGAGATAAAAGCGATTTAGAGACGAGATAGCACAACTGCGACTCTCTGTGCGTTTTATTACTCTGCGTACACTGTAATTGGTCGGATGGATCGTAGGAGTAGAGTTGCTAGGTTTTCTCGGGATGTCCCGCAATCCCGAGTTCCCGATTTTGGAAATTCAGTTCTGCTGCAATGTAATTGGTTGTATAGATCGTATGAGTAGAGTTGTTAATGTATCACAAATCATTGTGTGCGGAAAGTCCTAAAATATCAATATTGTTGAAAGCATGACTTTCACTGCATTGACGCATCCACATAAGAGTAAATAGCGTTGGGAGCTAGCGCAGCGACTTCTCAAAGCAGTGGATGCATCCATCAATTTTCTTTGTCTATTCCATTATACAACGTTATTTTTTTTATCAAATTATAAGTTGTTTATTTTTTAAGTGAAACATTATTTTTGAGGTAAGCTTGCCTCATCAGGTGGATTAGAGTGGACTCAAAAGTTTTCTGTTCCAAGTCTCATTTTATTAAGAATGTTTCAAATAGTTTACACTAACAATTTAAAAACTGTGGTTCTAATCAAAATCAATAGTAGTTTAAATAAAGTCAGTCATTGTTACTTTTAGAATAAACATAGTTTTCTTTTTTTAAAGAGTTGTCTATTTAACTAGGTAGAAAACTATACTGGATTATAGGTAGTATTAAAAAGTCCCGTCCCGTTTGGTACAGCCCTATTAAGAGTGGACCGTAGCGAATTGTTAGATATCTATTATTGTGACTTGTAACTCGCGAGGTGTAGTTGGTAATGGGTCCGACTTCCTTATAACTGGGTGTGGATTCAATAACAATACCTATCAGTAAATCGTTCGACGATAAATTAAATATAGTAGCAGAGATGAGTCAGAAGAGATTGTTGAACTACGATCTTGGCTGATAAAATGTTTCTTAAGAAAATCTTTGCGTTAATAGCATAACATAGATATTAGAAATTAAACATCTTTGATGATATAAATAATTATCTTATGTCACATAAAATAATTATCAGTTCATCGATATTGATGTAAGATTAATTAATAACTATTTATTTGTTTCCTATTAAAACTTGTGGATTTGGTTGTTCTTTTTAAGTGACTAATATTTAAAACGATGTTCTATGATAATGATAACTTACAAAACTTCCTAAGGACCATACAAATAAAAAGTAGTTATAAATCAGTCTTTTTCTATGAAGATGGTATAGAATTTGACATAAAACTTAACTATGTAATAAGTAGTATACCAAGTTTTTAAAAAAGAAATCACATGTCCTACAAAACTTATTAATACTTTCATAATTTTTGTAAATTTAATCTGTGATTTTTCAATGGAAATATTTATTTTTACTCAATCTAGGTGCGAGTATAGGTTTATTTATTGACCACCCACCTAAACCCGCTAACCGAAACGAATCCCTCTGACCCTAGACCCAACCTGACCCTAGATACTGGTCTACTAATTATTCTAGGCGTGGGCTATTGCCTGTGAAATTGCCTACAGAACATAAGGTATGTGACACACGAAACGACTAATATGGGCCCGACCGTAGATAGCTCTCATATCTAACACTTTCACTGTTATAATCCTTTTAGCGCTCTTTGGGTTAGAATCAATAAAGATAGATTGAAAAAAAAAAAGTTTCAAAAGGAAAAAATTGCGTTCTTAGGAAGCTCACCCAATGTTCTGCAAAGGTTCGAAGCACGAGTCGCATATTAAGATACTCGTATTGATGTTAAACTATCATTATGATTTATTTTTTTATGAACTGCATTTTTTAAGATGAAATTCGGCAGACAATGCTATCGATTCGTTGAGGGCATGATTTAACTATACATTGACTAAAAATTATTGCCGTCCCTTTCTGTTCTCTCATGATTGAATATGACAGGTATACCTAGACTTATATTAATTAAGTTGTGATTTTCGCAACTACGAATTGCTACCATTATTCATATTGAAGTATGCAACTCACGAGATAGTGAGACATAATTTTAAGTCGTCACTAGATTCGCACGACAAGGTAAGGTAGTCGCGTCTGACCAAGTCAGATCGTGTGTTCCAATTTATCTGATTGTCTTAGTCTGTTATTAAGCTTTATTAAGTGTGGAAGTTGATAATCTTGGGAGAATAGAGAAATAAATTTTATATTAGCTGCTAGATATTTAGATATTGTAATTTTCCGGGATGTTGCTGGATGAGGTTATTACTCGTAAAGGTATTGAAGTGGTTTCTTTGACCTGGCCTTTAAAAAAGGATAAAGTAAATTTGATTGGACAGAGGGAATTATCATGTTCACACTAAACCTTATAGCCCTGTAACCTTATATTCTTTGTATCGGGATGCCCATGATTTCCGAAGTAGGTAGAAACTTGTAAAATGTTCATCACTCAATTTGATATAGGCAAATATCTATATCTTGTAATTATTTCTTAAGCGAAAGTATGGCTTGTCAGTCGTATTCTACATTGGCAAAAGTGGTTAAAAAAACGTTAAGGATCTGTAATCTTTGAAATCAAAGAACATTTCACAAGTTCTCTCAAAGTATTGACATTCGAACTTCAAAACGATAACAAATTGCTAAATACACAGAAATTGCTTCGGAACGCGTCGCAAATACGAAAATAATTCGAAGTTCGTAATTCCTTGCGCACACAAAGTTCATTCAACCCTCAAGTCAAATAAAAAAAATACGGCGATGCAACCGCGCAACATGACATCGAAATCATAAGAAGTCATTACGCATTCGAGCGTGTCTGCCGAACCCTAATTTCGCTACGAAGAACTCCCATATACCATGTTTACTGAGGCATTTTTGATAATACATCCTCACGGAAAAACCAGTCTTATTCCCCAAATTTACGTCACAAACTCCCACGCCTAGCATCGAAGACAATTGCTCACATATCGAAGCAGCATCCAATCCAAACCTTACTCTAAAGTTACTCCCTTAAGGTCTTCACTTACTAAGCAGGACTACAGTCAACAAAAACACACGCGAACGAGAAAAAACGGGGCATCTTTTTGCGTCATCCCTCGCCCCTAAGCCGGGGGGTTGGGGTGAAGAAAAATCCGCGTGGCGTGGGGGTGTTGCCCCCCGGAGTAGTTTTTCGTCAGGATCACGCATCCGCGACACGGCCGTATTGATTTTCGCGCACATGGCGACTTTCAGGTGGTGTGCAAGGCTCGAAGATGCTTTTTGTTTTGTGTTTTTTTTTCTGCTTAGATACGTGTGCTTTGATACGGATGGTTTGAACGGGCTGTTTGGTTTCTTATTGATAGAGTGTTCTGCTCTTAGAAACTTGTTCAGAAATTTAGTTATTTGTTTTGGTTTAGCCAAAAGTATACTGTAGGTTAATTTATTAAAGGCCGCCTATTATGGATCTCCACAATTATCGGTCCAGTGTTTGCGTCAGCGATTCGGGTCAGTATCCCTAAGTCAACTATTCCTAGTTGAAAGTAGGAAACAAAGTTCGCAATTTAATAAAATTTTCGCATTCGCAGTAAAAAAAAAATGTTTTGTTCCAGTAATCCGTAGAACTCCTACACCAGAGTTCATATGGTCTTTCAACAACTCTTTAGTAGACTACTCCCTTCAATAGAAGAAGTGATGATTGATCTGACTCGCTAGCAATAAGAATGAACGGATTTAGATGAAATTTTATAGGTACTTGAATAGATTACCTAGTCTGAGTATTGCAGACTAGACTAGTATTATTTTTACAGAGGCTGAAAAAATTGTCTTTTCATTGAAAACCAAATTTTTATTCCTTTTAAAACCCCAAAAAGACAAAGCATCTGCATATCGCTAACCAAAAACTGGTTCTCATAACTCTAATTCTCACCGCGGCGAATATTATGCTAATTGTAGCAAAGGTGTTAAAGATTAGCATCTTATTGTGATTCGGCGATTAGTTCCGAGCTCTCGATGTTTGTTCGCGATTCGCCGCGGTCCACCAGGTGTGTGCGCACCTTTATATCGACGACTAGCTATAGCTATTTGCCTCGTGGTTTCACTCGTAATTAAAGTTAGGTATGCCTTTCGCACCACACGATTTAATGACTTTTTTTTTCTGCACATTAGATAAAAGTTAGGAATGAGTCAGTATCTCATTGAGTATGTTGAACTAGTTTTCCGGTGATAATTAATATTTTCCCGAGGGAATGAGACAGTTTCCTGAAGTGAAATTTAGCCTAAGTATGTAGGTACCTAACATTTCTAGGATACTATCTACTTGTCTAGTCAAATTTTTCACCGTGAAAGGGTGTGAAACAGACAGACAGAGTAACTTTCGCATTCATAATATTAGTATGAATTAATATCGGCGATGTGTGGATGTTGACATTACCTTTTAGTGTTTTCTGTAAGTCGGTATTATGCTGTCTGTTAGGTTTTGTTTTATGAGCTTACGCGTTGTTTTATTATCAGTCGGGTTATTTTTTTAATTATTATCATTTAAATTGTGGGGTAGCGCATATTATAAAGTTTAGATTTGAAAAAGGGTTGTAATTAACCGAGCTTTAAAAAAAGTACTAAATCAGCCTCAAAAATAATAATTTCCTACCTAACCTAAGCTAAAATGATCTTTTTGATGCTTGAAAAATTATGTCCCTTACGGGGTAGGCAGAGCATCAGCATCTTAATCAAAGTATCATTTCTGACATTGGAAGACAATTTGTAGCCAGCAATTTGCCTGGTACATGCTAGACAATTAACATAGAAGATCTAGAAAAAAGAAAATTAAGCTTACATTATTAATTTTTAAAGCTTGCTGCTTGGAACCATCTCTGACACCTTTTAATATGCATAGGCATACGCAATATCATATTCTTAATGTTACAGACTCACAGTATAATTTCCATGCTGTTATTACTAATTTCATAGCATTCTTTGCATTTGCAAGTAGGCACTAAAACACTTATGTCAAAGGAATAGAGTTCAAGTTTGTACAGAAATTTTTGCACAGTGCTCCGAGGCGAATACTCAACAGGACAAAAAGGTGCGCTTTTTGTTTCGGCCCGTTTTGTTTCCAAATTTAAATATTTTATACGTGTGACAATAGACAAAACCGGTACTTGTACGAGTAACTGTAAAAAATTAAATATAAAAATTATGACGGTTGGCCTTTTGTCTCGTAATGTATGCAAATACGACGGATGTGATGCGGCGGAAGTGGCGTGTTTTTTTTCTGTTTCTCGTATGACACTGGATGGTGTTTTGATTTTGTTGTGTCGCGTTTGTTCTCGAGAGGAATATTTGATGTGACGATTGTCGGGTTTGGGACTACTTTGTGTGCTTTTATGTCTGGGTTCGTGTGTACTTTAAACCCTGGCTATAAACAGAGACCCAGATAATTGAAAAAGTTATGTAACAAAGCTTAATCATATATTTTTAAGACATTTTATGTACCTAGAAGAGATTACCAACATCAGTAAGATTTAAACTCGCTAACAATAAAAATCGTACTTATAATTTAACACAGTCAAGATACCACAATCTTGTAGATATGTAAATCAATTTTAATATCAATCTCTTAAAACTTTTTACTACTGAAATCTGATCCACCGCACAGTGATTCCACCGCTCAGACATAAAAGCCTCATAAAGGACAACAAAGTAATATTCTTATACTTTTCAGTACTTTTTTTAAATCTTTCAGTACTTTCAGCGAACAATATTTTCAGCAGTTACTCACGAACGATTAACCCGCATTATTCTGTCGCCAAGGAACAATTTATTTTCATCCACTTTTGTTCGTTCTCCTTTATAGCGGGATAAAGATGAAGTAAAACGAGATCTTTGAAAATAATAAAACTCTAGAGCATCATAATATAAAGAAGAAATTATAGGTATACTTTTTAAAAGTGTCTATTAACTGGGTCTCAAACTTTGTCAGACGTTGCGAAGACGCTGCTTTAGGTATTATGAAGTCATTGACGGTCTGCTAACCCGTAAGGAATGCGGGTATGACTATGTATCTATGTGTCTAAAGTTAAGGTGAAATGAATAATTACTGGTAAATACTTGTTTGTTTACATTCTGCACTACTTACTCTCCGCATAGCGATTTCTCGAATTTTTAGACGAAAAAAATATCGCGTAGGAAATAATTATTACCTACTTATTATGACCGTTACTATTACTTTTAATGTTCTATGGAAGATACATACAAACAAACAAATCTTTCCACTTCATAATATTTTAAGTAGGTGTATATCATTCATTATTTTAAAAGCAAAAACGTATAAATTTATAATGAATGAATGAACCTATAATTAATATTCAAGGTCATTAAATTTGCATATTGACGCGTTCGATTGAATGAATGAATGGAGAGTCAATGCGTTCAATACTTCAAGCCCAATTTTATTATCTGTGAATCACATTGTTTATTTTTTTATTTGTATGTCTGTGTGATTATTAATATCATTGTTATTGTAATACGGCCAATTAATCTTGTGTTTTGTTACTTGCCATTATTGTTGAATAAATTATTTTTCCCGCCGGGTAATAAATGTTACAAAGACAAAAAGTTAATGGGAAACATAGTCCTAGTGTCAAAATGTACAAACTGCCTAGTGCCAAAATGTCATATTGCCTAAATGCTGCTATGATAGAATACATTAAAGCTGTAATGTTCAATTGTACAAATTCCCTAAGTGCCAAAATGTCATTTTGACCAAATACCGCCAGAATACATTAACGCTGTAATGCACAATAAGAGCCTTTTTACACCACGGACATAGATGGCCCAGGTGTTAAATTGGACCATGACTTCTTTCCGGCTAATACTGTCTGATCTAGACAAGATCTTTATTTCGGTTGACAGCTGTCAAATTTGAAATGCCAATATCTTGAAAACTATCAATCCTAGAGTACTGGTGTGTATGGACAAATGATAGGTCTCGACGAGATCTACATTTCAGATGACAGCTGTCAAACTTGAAATGGCAACATCTCGAAAACTATCAATCCTAGAGTACTGGTGTGTAGGGACAAATTATAGGACTCGATGAGATCTAAATTTCGGATAACCGTTTCATTTTTGACAGCTGTCATCTGAAATGTAGATCTCGTCAAGACCCATCATTTGTCCCTACACACCAATACTCTAGGATCGATAGTTTTCGAGATATAACCGTTTTAAGTTTGACAGCTGTCATCCGAATTAAAGATCTCATCGAGACCTATCATTTGTCCCTACACACCAGTACTCTAGGATCAATAGTTTCCGAGATATAACCATTTCAAGTTTGACAGCTGTCATCTGAAATGTAGATCTTGTCGAGACCTTTCATTTGTCCCTACACACCAGCACTCTAGGATCGATAGTTTCCGAGATATAACCATTTCAAGTTTGACAGCTGTCATCTGAAATGTAGGTCTTGTCGAGACCTTTCATTTGTCCTACACACCAGTACTCTAGGATCGATAGTTTCCGAGATATAAGCATTTCAAGTTTGACAGCTGTCATCTGAAATGTAGATCTTGTCGAGACCTATCATTTTGTCCCACACCAGTACTCTAGGATCGTTAGTTTTCGAGATATTGCGATTTCAAGTTTGACAGTAGCAGATAGGATAGGTGTATGTATGCTCAGTCGTTAGTGATCCTACCTTCGAAGCCCAGGGTTGCGGGTTCGAATTCTGGCAGTTGCATTATAGCACAGTCATGTTTTGTCTTTTGTACATTTTGACAATTAAACAATTAGACTTCTACGCATTATATCACAATTATTTTTTGTCATTTGCACGTTCAGGTACATTAAGACATTTGTACATTTTGACACTAGGACTATGTTTCCCATTAACTTTTTGTCTTTGTAACATTTATTACCCGGCGGGTTATTTTTGGAAATAATAGAGTCGAGTGCTTTTATTTTGATTTGATACTTTAAACATTATTAACTTTACTCATAGTAAAATCAACTAAGTTTAATAGTGTTATACTATTCTAAGTACGTTTTTTATTTTAGGTCTGGTCTGTATTGCTTTGCGTCTGGTATTGGTTTTGATTAGTAAGATTAAATCAAACCTATTGCAAATTCTAAAGTAACTTCTAGATACAGATAATCAGCTATACCTACCGTGTGTGTATACGTGAGAACCACATGGGGACAAACTACAGAAACATCTATCACTAACAACAAAGACATGAATACATTACCGCCTATATAAAACTCTAAATATGACAAGCAAACGAAAACATTTGATCTCATTACGCATACAACAGCATCTGCACGCATCGACAGCGAAAATCAATATCCAACCTCTTTGTACCACTGTGCGAAAAGTTAAAAAAATCACCCACTAGACGACGCTAGGAAGAAGGAAGAACTTCTTATGCCGACATAGACATGCAAAACAGGCATGCATCGGCATTCTATATTCAAATAATTTCGATATTCAAATGAGCTCCTATTTTCCCCCGCGGAAGAGCAATTTTGACACTTGGAAGAATGGCTAACCCTTTTTACTTTTTTATTCAAATTAAGAACATCTTCTTTTCGGCCAGTCCGGATTTGAATATAGATAAAGGAGTTTTTTTCTTAATAAAGTATTCATGGATTTTGGTCGTGAGAACGGAACTGGAAGGTGCGTGGATGTATGAGAATTTTGTCTTTGTGAAGTAATTGATGGGGTCGCATGTTTTGGGAAGCTGTGTCAACATGTGTTGTAATATGCAAATTTATCGATACGGTATTGATTGTATTATCGACACGTATTGGGGAGTTCTGTATTCTTCGTTCATTGCAATATTTCATACTTATGTCTGCTTATTTTAGATGCATTTGAGTAACATTATATTACAGGACTATAAAGAAATTGGTAGCAGTAAGTACAAAACCTTTCATGATACAATTCGTTTAAGTCATTTTTTGATTTTATTGATATTATATTTAGAAGTTAGACTTGTTTTACAACCATAACTTCTCATTCTTTATTTTACTTCACTTTACCCCTTCTGCCCAAATCACCCAACGATCTTTTTATTTTACTTAAATTCCAAATTTAAAAAAACTACCTAATTAACCAGTTCCGTATTGCTAAGAAAACAAGTCTAAAGGAATCTCGTCTTACCCTTCCGCATGCATTCATATTCAAATTCTCGAATTCTTTATTCAAATTTCTATAAATTTCGTCCCCAAGTCCAAAGCAGGTGTACTCTGCACTGTCTTTGAAAGAATTTCCGTTTAGAACATTGGCTTAATTTACTTCCTACATTTGGTATTGTGTTTAAAATTGGAATGTGTTGATAAAGTAAAAAGTGCTGGCAGCAAAAAGGCAAAGACGAAATAATGGGATTCTTCCTTAAAAAAAAATTAAATCGATATTTTTTGTGGAGACGCTAGTTCCTTGTAAAAATAATATAAGAAACTTACTTCTTAAACAAAAAAATGTAGTAATTCATTAAATAAATTATGAGTTTTCAACAAGGCATGCAATCAGCTGCAACAATATTTCTTTTTAATTGCCTTCTAAGACCGTTACCGTTTTGCATTCAGCCAGCTTTTATTTTTAAAAATAATACCCCACCTGGGCCTTGATTTCCAGCCAGCATTTGCATGCGAAGGGTTAAATCTTCGCGATTATTTGCGCGCACGCATTTTTTAATTATTCAAGGGTTTAATGTATTCCATTTTTGAAATGCAGATAGGTACGTGGGTTTTTTGTCACAGATTTAGTTGGTCGTTGAGTGTCGGAGAGTGAAGATCGTTGTAATTAATTTATGGTTTTTGTTTGTTTAGTTATTTCTAGAAAAGAACATGGTGAGTTTCCTTTTTATAAAAAAATCTTGTAATCTAAGGCCCGTATTTATAATCAGCTCTCAAGAGTGACAGCTAGTTTGAGTTTGAATCAGAAATGTCATTCCAGTACAAAATTACCTGTCAAATCTGCACTCAATATTGCTCTTAAACTTGAGATTGCTTTATAAATACGAGCCTGGGTGTGTCTCCCTTAATATTCTTCTAAATAATGGTGCAAGTAGGTGGCTTCTTTAAATTGTCTTCCAGTTGACTAGTGATAAATTATTTACCTTTAATTCTGTAACTGTTACCTAAGTAGCAACCATTCCAAAATTATTGTTGCATCACAAAAAACAATCACCACAATTTTCATACTCAATTTCCTAACAAAATCCCAAGTAGTTCAATCACGGCCCCTCCGAAAACGCAAAAACTAATTTTCCAAAAAAAAAAGTGCCTACGAAAAATCACGAGTAGTCAAGTGACGTAGCCATGCATCACGGATAATGATTGGGTCCGCCCCGCCTACGTCATCAATCTTCGCGAACGAGTGAACGAAATGACAGGCGGTGGGTTGCAGCCAGTGTGCGACGACCTTAAGGCTTTTTGAATTGGTGACTTGATATTGATACCAAGTTGATACCTTTTCTAATACGTGCTACAAATATGATCTAAAATACCAGGTGTAAGGGATAGCTGCCCGCAAACTGATAGGTGTTCCCCAGAATTCTCAGTCAACGTGACTGCACAATTTTATACCAGGACAAGCTTTTAAAACAATGATTTTATTTTTTGACTTTGCCATCTAAAATGTCTAGGTAGGTACCTCGGTCAGATAAGTTTAATAGAGAAGCCATTTTTTTTCCTGAAACAATTTATATGTGAAAGTACCTAGCTCAGTTTCGTTGACGTTAAAAATCGGTATTCCCATGTCTTATTGGAAGAAAATGTCTTATCTATTCTATCTTCTTCCCGAACAGAACATGCAAAATCTATCACTTTTGCGAACATTTTCCTAAAGGTCAAATAAAACTGGCTACAGTCTCTACATTGACCAGTATAACCAAACCTATGACTTTCATACTCTTCCTCAGGGTTCTTAAACTTTGGGGGGCCAGATTATACTAGGGGGGTCAAAGTCAGGGTGGGATACGAGGCCATTGTGTCTTGTTAGAGCCAGTAATGTCTTGGATCGTTGGATGTGAGTAAATTATGTTTTTCTTGCGTAGGGGTGGATTGGTTACTGTAAGTTTGGCAGCCATTTTCTTTTTGGGTTGCGTTTTAAGATCACGCAGATTTTCCTTGGAAATGGAAGTAAATACTCTTTAGTTTGCACTAAAAACATAAAAGTAGTTTTACCGTGTTTTCTAATATTTGTGATATGTAAAAATACTTATTAAAAAAAAAGTTTAAAGGTATTTAAAACTTGTAAAACCCAGACCAAATGACACATGGCTTTACGACGAATCATAAATTAAATGCAACTCGCTTTTACCTATGCTCTACCTACATAAGCTTCTATTTTTAAAATGCCAAATCATTATTCTACTTTCACTATCCCTAACTCACTAGCCTCATAATGACGGTAAAAATCTCCCGAAAAGGGGGGGTCTAATCCCGTGGGAGGGGGGTCTGAAATTGAGACGCCGTAAGAAGATTACCGTTGATGTATTACGTGCCTAGAGAGGTGGGGTTTTGACATCTTTTGTGTTTTTGTGGAGAAAATGTTGCTTATCTCTGACTATACCTGTGATATAGATAAGTTTCTAAAGCCACGATTTAGTGCAAAACTATATCAAACAAACTTAATTGTATCAGCTACTTTCTTATAATTTAATTATAGCTTGGCAAGTTTTAAAAAGACCGCATAAAATAGGGATTATGGACTTTCTATAAACCCTAAGTACTCTATGGTAGGTCTTTTTAGTTACTGGACAGGTTATTCATGGGAATACTATAAAAGACAGTATGAGTATATAGGTAGAGCCATCTACATACATACATACATATAATCACGCCTTTATCCCTAATGGGGTAGGCAGAGCGTAAAAAACCTAAACATAGGTCGTTCCGCCACGTCTGACAAATTTTGAGGGTTATTCCAGATAGATCTGTAGGTATATTGCTGTAGTGAAAGGTTGTCAGCCCATCGCCTAAATTACAATACTGAAACCCTCGAATCCCCTAGTTGACTTTTACAGCATGCCCGGGAGGATATGCAGCTGGCACATTCTATGTTTTTCTCTCACTCCCAGTCCAGCATGGAAGCCTGTATTGTAATGGGATAAAAAGCATCTTTTATATACAGGTATATTTTTTCTATCTTATAAAATCGTGTATCGTGTGTACCTAAAGTACAGCGGTTCCAAACTAAAATAAGCTTGTAGGTATTTTAAACAGCTAACTGACAGTGATCTAATTTTTTTGACCTCGGAGTAATTTAAATTTTCTACTATTGAGCTAAGCTTGCGGAGCAGAGAAGTAAGTCATTTGAAATAAAACTATAGCGGGATAATTATACTAAGCTAGTTAAGAAAAACTACATATTATTATTTTGCGCTCCAACCTAAAAAAACATTTCTTACGCGCGGTCGTAGTAAGTAAAATATAAAACGGCAACTTTTCTTAGCACGTCAGTAGGGAGTTTTACAACAAAATTTTCATCACACACAGTTACGGGAACTAAGCGTCGAAACTTGTACGATATTTCTTCCTTTTCACACGCGTAACGTAACAACTTTTAAATAGGGTGTTAAGAAAAAGATACAGAAATTTTATAACATTCAAAACTAACAAACTTTGCTAAGGTAGCCTTTAAACTGAAAACGGAACACACCAAAAGATAAAATTGGATTCTTGCAAGCTATTATAAGTCTCAGCCTATTTTGAATTTGGCACCTAAAGTATGTCGTATTGCCTGAAATAAGTTTTCATGGAAATGTTGTTAAAAAATAGTCTATTTACACCCTGTATATAAAACGAGTGGGTAAATAAAATGTGGGTGTTATGGGGGGAGGGGGGTGACGTGAGTTTCCCACAAATCTTCTCGACGCAATATCTTGGAGAAAAATAAATTCGTAAACCGGGGGTTGAGCACACCTGACGTGTATTTATGTATAGTCTGATACGGTAAGGGTGTGGCCACTGGTCGTTTAAAGTATTGCAATTCTTTCATGACAAGTTTTTTGACTATGTTAGTAGTTTTTTTCCTAATATTAAACCGTGCAATCAGAATTTGAATTCATGGTTTTCTGAAAAGTTTTTCGAGCCTTTTCGGATCTTTTTCAGGAGACGTGTTTCCTGCAACCACGTTCACCGTTTCCTGCAATTAAGAGGGTCCATGAGTTGAGGTTTGAACATTAAATAAAACTTACTTAAAAGTAACTTAATCAAAATAAATTATCAAATATGGAAGGTCATAAAATTTTAGGTTAATGCTTTAAATTCGTCAAAAATAGCTTTATCAAAGTAAGTAGGTAACAGCTTTTTAAATACAATATTATAGAAAACGTTTTATTAAATTTGGTTTCTCAAATACAATGAATTTTACCCTGTTTTGCAAGTTGCAGACTTCAAAATATTTATTTCGTATTTTTGTACATGCAACCGAGAGTAGTCACGATCTTTCTGCTAAATCGCATTATTTCTAGTCTCAAGGGTGAACACTCCCTTACTCACCCAAGCTAAGTCCCTATTTCCATACATATGAGGTACATCGCTAGTCTGCCCGAAAACGAACCCGCGTCTTTGTAGTTGGCAATTTTTTTTCTTTCCTTCCTACATTTTTTTTCATTTCTCAGGCTTTGTCTTGAGTTCGGATTCCCGGCTTTTACTTTCTTTCATCTTTGTTGCTTAGAAGATATGGGCCTTTATATTTTGTAAAAATGGATACGAAATGTGAGCTTTAGATAAAATCTATTTAGAAAATGATGCTTGGGTTTTCAAAACCTATACATTGATATAATCACGCCTAGATATAAGGCCCGTATTGATAAACAGTTCTCAAGTGTGACAGCGAGTTTGAGTTCGTATCAGAAATGTCATTACAGTACAAAACGACCTGTCAAATCCATACTTAATATTGATCCCAATGTTGAGATAGCTTTATAAATACGAGCCTAAGTATCACATAAGAGTTGAACAGAGCAGCAATGGGAACACAAACAATTTAAATTAATTTAAGTCTAAGTTTTTTTTAAAAAAGCATGCTGAATTGGAAGCGTTAGAAAAACGTAGAATGTAACAGTTATTTCTTTTCCCGGGCATACTGTAGAAACCAATAGAGCCAATGGTTTCAATGTATTGTAGTTATATAGGCTATGGACAAGGCTGTTGACTTTTGATGCTTTACCTATACCGTAAAGGATAAGGGCGCGATACAACAATAACGTAATGTACAGCAATATACACACACATCTATCTTAAACAACCCTCAAAACTTGTCAGACGTGGCGGAACGACCTTTGTTTAGGTCGTTGACGCTCTGTCTACCCCAATAGGGACAAAGGCGTGATTTATGTATGTATGTATGTACGTAACGTAAGTTATATTAAGTACTTGCCTCAACTCAATAGGTACCCAATTCGATAGGTACTACAAAATTGCATTTAAATATATTTTCGAAGTCCCATTAAAGCGGTCCTAGTCAATGCTATAAAATTGTCTTCCCGACTTTAAGATCATCGTAAACTTAATGCACTTACTTTTATTACAAACCTTAGATTACTGGTGTTCCAGATGGCATAATCAAATAGCTAGATTAGATATGCGGTTTGGTTTTCCCATGGGAAATGTAATTATGATTCCTGGATAATAATTACGTCGGTAAGATAAGATTTAATCAAAAATTTGGGATTCTCTTTTCGTTGTTTCGTTTTTGTTAATTCACGCACTGCTGCAAAACAAAATAAAATTTCATCATGTACCCAGGTACGAACCTTTATTTATTATTTTTATGCTAGCCGAGAGTATTACTTTAATATCAAGCATTACACGAAATACTGTGAAAGACAAATATGATACTAATTACGTATAATGATATTCAATAATTCATAGAAAATATTGAAAGGAAACTACAGAAAAATTAATACAACATTTAGGTACTTTATGTTGGAAAATACACCTAAATTATCAGAAACCGATCGTCTTAAATTCCTAAGAAACAAAAATGAGTATTGATATGAGCTTTTATAAAAAAGTATGGAGAAAATGTTGTGTCGTTTCATTCTTCCTTCTCAGTAGGTAATACCTATGACTTCCAGGACACCCCGTATATCACACCCCCATAATGGTGGTGAAAGGCAATATATCTGGTGTCGTCACGAACGATGCGGCCGACGCGGGGATATTGCGATGCATCATCGCTAGCGCGGGAAAAACGAATTTTGATTGCGGTACAAGTCATAAGAGAGCCCTATGTTTAACAGCGGACTGATCTGATACAGGCGCTCGCTGCGGAAAGGAAATATATATGGTGACGTCACGAACGATGCGCCCGACGCGGGAATATTGCGATGCATCATCGCTAGAGCGGAAAAAAAAATGATTGCTGTACAAGTTGTAGGAAAATCAAACATAACATCAAGTTTGCAAGCAAGCTTGTTAGTGCCAAGTTGACACTTGGCCTTGGTAAACTTCTCTCCGTGTTTGGTTAGGATTTCGTGCTTCGCAGGGCACGTTAAGCCGTCGGTCCCGGTCACTATTTCTAACAGTGGTCGTTACAGGTCGATGTTGCTCCACGTCCGTAGGAACACCTTAAAAACCCTACACGTGACCTCGGGTGGAGCCAAGAGTGTAACAAAACGGCTGCTGCACCTGTCCTTTGGACCTCGCAGCAAATAATGCCATTCGATAAATAAATGAGGCAGTACCTACTTCTACTACATTTTACATTATCTTTTAACTTAAACCATAAAATAATACTTTGCAAGGAGCGGGGGTGATTGTGTCTTGAAAAATGCTTCGTTGAGTTCAGGAGATGAGTTGAATAAAATACTTTATGATATGTCTAAAACAACATCTAGCTGTACCTACATCCTTAAATAGTATAAAACAAAGTCGCTTCCCTCTGTCTGTATGTATGTCTGTATGTATGCTTAGTTCTTTAAAACTACGCTACGGATTTTGATGCGTTTTTTTAATAAATAGAGTGATTCATGAGGAAGGTTTTTAACTGACTTTTACCACGGGAAAGTATGTCATTCCCACGGGAAAAGTTGTTTTTTGGGCTGGACGAAGTCTGCCGGGTCCGCTAGTAGAAAATAAATTGCATAGTATTATGGCTGCCGAATAACACACGATCTCTTTTAGTTGGATTTACCTTAAAAAATTATAGTGTTAAGTAGTTATAATGTTTGTAACTCTTTCTTGTTATAACGGTAGGATGGATGACACAAGTTTTAGATATTAACTATGGCCTTGAATCTTCTTTAGTAAGTTCTGTCTATGTCTCCCGTACCTTGGAAAATATATAAGTTGTGACTTTTGCGGTTGTTCACTACATTAGAATTATCTAGGTAACAATAAACATAATCATGGTAATAATCCAGTTCAAAATAACAATCTAATTCTTGAAAAATATTCTTAGTCATGAAGAAAAATTTTAGCCGTGGGTGGGGGAGCACGGAAAGGAAACTAACACTATAATTTTGAAGGACTCTGAGTAGATGCCTAAGTCTCAATGAACAGAATTCACGTCTTTTAAAATGTATACCCATTTCTACTTGCCTTACATATACTATTATTTTTAATCTCACATGACTTTCTTGAGCCCGTTAAAATGAAGATAATATTCGTGTTCATACATGGAGATTTTCCAACCGAAAAGCAGGATTTCCCCCCAGGAAGAGCTATTTCAAACACCTATTGAGCCGTAACATTCCAAAATCACGTATCCACCTGTACTCCTTTTAAATCGTACGAACGCTATTGAAAACCCGAAACAGGGGGTGTACACCCCACCACCCCCTTGTTAAACCCCCCAGCCCCTTTCTTTCCACTAACTTCGCATCGTCATTCGTATTACTTGGGCCTTAACTTATGTGGCGTACCCCACCCTAGCTACACACGAAAATAAACTTTACGGCACATTATGAAAGTCTACTTTCTTCCACGCCGAAAAACCAATTTATGAGCGGCGTCTACACACGATTCTATTCCTTATACTTTAGATGTTAGATGGTATTATTGTGTGTTGGAGGTGAGGATCAATTTTGAGATAGTAGTTGGTGCTGATTCCTTTGCATTACTTTTTCGTTCTTTGTGAAGGTATTTTGTGCGAGTTTAAAGTCTTATGTGGATTCTTGCGTCGTGAATGTCAATGTATGTAGCTCTTTATGTGGACGATTCAATTTGGAAAGGACTGTAATAGGAATTTAGATTAGGAAATGTGTCGCTTTCTTCTTTAACTCATGTTAAATTAGTAATGTTCGGTCTTTGAAGCGTAGTTTTTATTTTGTCCGAACTTTATTGGATTGTCTGTTTCTCTACGACTAAATTATAATTTTCCACCGTGCAATCATTCATGAAGGAATTTTTCATATTCGTTCAATGTTTCTGTATTTGTATATCTTTTGATAACTATAATGAATTCAAAAATAGGGCTGAGTCTAAGGCTGAATCAAACTACAGAAATCGTCTTATTAGAAACATAAAAGATATCACGTAATTTTTATTTGAAAACACAAAATATGATCCCTATTATTTGGCATCCTTTTGCAAACTAATTGACAGAAAGCCCCTTAAGGACAAACAATAGCAAATATTCTTCGTCTTGAGCTTAATAGGCGAATAAAAAAAAAGAAGCAAATAGTCCCTAAAACCGGGCAATTAGCGGTCTTGACAAATAACTTAGCATATCTGGGGTGAAGTAAAAGATTGCACAAAAAATCGACTTTAAATGGCAAGCTTTAAGGTTTTTGATAGAGACTGAGTTGAGAGTTACGTCTTGTAAATGAGGACATGGAGCTGGGGAAATTATTTGTAGGATTGTGGTATAAATATTTATTTTTAAACTTACCCACCGAAGAATCTACAGAAATGCGTGCGTAGTTAAACTGGTATTTCCTGAAAAGTAGAGCGTCCATTTTATAGTTTTTAATGTCTAAATGTTTTTAGTAAAAATCCTTTTATAATTTTCTTTAACGCATGCTATCGAAATAGGTAAATAAATAGGTAGTTATTGAATATGATAATATCTGCAATGCAAAATTGTTTCGAAATTTAGTTACGATATTTTAATTACTCACAGACTTTCCTTAAATTAAATCAATCTTTTAGTTAGTTTTTTTTTAATTAGATACGTACGGCAAAAAGAGAAAAACTTGTTCATCATGGTAAATCTGTAAATTTAAAAACTAATTTAGCTTTCGATATTTTAAATTCTTTCTCCTCAGACTTTTCTTCCCTCCAACCCAGACGAGCATTAAAGCACAATGCAGCTGAAAAGATGTTTCTGTTTGTGTAATGACGTCATTAAGACCTGGTGACGTCATAACGACGGCCGGCTCATCCGGGGAGTGACCCTCGAACGATAAATAATGTAGCAGCCCATTGTCGCCGGTTCGAGTCCCGTTTGTAGCAATTTTTGTTGCTTTATTTACTCGTCTGTGCTGTTATGTTATGTTTGATTCTTATGGTTTTGGTTTTGGAGGTTCGAAAAACTCTGACACCTGGGTTAATGAGGTCGGTCGAAATCTACACGGCAGAAGAAGAAGAAGAGGTTCATTTTATTTTTGTTTTAGAAGTTCAACAAGCATGCCAAAGAGTATCTCAAAACGGTTTTCTGTATGTCCTATGATTTTGTAGTTATTCAGAAGCTTTTGCTGCAGTTAGGTCTCATTTAGGTATAACCTTTTTGGAAGATTATAGCTATTACTGTTTTATTATTTATAAATAGATTTTTAAGGATTGACTCAGTTATTATATTAATTACATTTAGAAAACAAATTACACATCTTGTCTCTTTCATACTACAAGTATAAGTATCTATCTTAAACATACAAACACACAGCTTCCATCGATTTTCCAAACTTTCCACTCCATTTTGCGCAAATATTGATTAGTCTAAATTAGGGGTCGCGTCCCTGCTAAATACAGCATGGCGTCGGCCCCCTAATCAAGCAAATTTGGCACAGTAGCCCAAATCCGCAAGTTCAAGGGCCTGTTTTGATTGGGCCTTCCAAATTTGAATTAGGAGGCTCTAATTGCTAACTGCTTTTTCCTCAAATACTTATAGAACAGTTGGTACAGTATTACAGTTGAGGGGATAAAATATGGAGACATGTCTACCAAATTTATTCTTGTATGAATTATATAATTTTTTGGAAAGTTATTTTCAACTATGATCTTGATCGGTCCCATTACTTGTGTCTGGGATTTTCTTACTCTGGTATGTAACTCTACATAATAATTATCATATCACAAATACATTATTATAGTTTTAATACTCGTTCATTCGTGCAACCACCATAAAAATGGCTGCTACACACTTCCGAAAAATCAATTTAACCCCCAAATACGTATCATATTTTCTAGCCACCCCACGCATCGACGCGATAACGCGAAAGAGACGAAAGATACTACTCTAGTCTAGTTAGTAAGAGACGGGAAACAAACAAAAAACTGTGTAGGGAAAAACATGGTCGCGAAAAAAGTAAGTATGCGAGGGTTAGAAGTACCACATTAGTGATCCCCGCTGGATCTGACTTGTGAAAAATGAATAATAACCACCCTTGGAGAAATTTACGGTTGTGTTCGAAGATATTGCGCCAGATGAGAAAATTTGAAGGAATATTAAATTTTTAGCACCGTTTTGTAGTGGCGATAAGATGAGATGATGACAGCGACGTTTAACAGACATTTGAAACCCTCCAGCGTAAGTATACGAGTAATAATAATTATAGCATCGGCAGTTTTAGAAAAGAAAAGAGAGCAGTGTATAAGCTTGAGGAGTTATGGTTGAGACAGAAAAGCACAAATTTTTCACAATAAAATGAATTTATTTACGTAAGGACATACAGACACCATTGAGGTATGAAATTGAAGAGAGATCAATAAAAAAGATAAAAACAAACTCGTACTCCAAGGAGTTTGCATTGATGTTGGTACAAAGAAGATTCCAACAAGCAGTGTATTATATTTTGAAAGAAAAAGTAAAACTTGTAGCCAGCCAGTATTATGGCTTAATTTTATTATCAGTTTTAAATATCAAATTCCTTGTCAAAATATCATGTTGATGTAAAATGTAACTTATGCCTCTCGCATTTATAAAAGTAAAAATTATTTTTTTTAAATATGAAAAGTTGCTCACCAAAACACCATTATAGAACGCTTGATACATTAATGCAACAATTTAGTTAAATTAATGCCACATTTAATACACCGTGAATGAACAATTATACAGTTTATTATTTTTATGTTTCCAACGCATTCTTTATTCTTTTTCTTTAAAAAAAACGTATAATAATTAGGCAAACAATAAACAGTGCTAATTAAGACCTCACATAAACATTCGACCGGAATTAAACTCGAAGATAAAAAAAAAATGGTTTATAAAAAAACGCAATAAAAAAAGGTAGCACTCCGTTAACGGCCTATAATATATTGTGTCTCCCAATCTATCTAAAAAGTTGTATCAGTGTAAAGTTTATTTTGAAATAAAAAGGTTCCGTAGTAATTAAAAAACTACAGGTAAGTAGCGCACCTAATTATGAAACTGTAATAGGCTTATTACAAGCCTATCTAATATAAAGACATCTCAAGATTTGGAGCAGTATTAAGTATGGATATGCCAGCCCGTTTTATGCTGATATTGAGTCACATGACATTTCTGATACGAACTTAAACTTGCTGTCCCAAGAGCTGAAGCCACGGGCCATAAATACAATAGGTAATCGGTTTTTAAGCGACCAATACATACATAAATACATATAATCACGCCTTTATCCCTATCGGGGTAGGCAGAGCGTAAACGACTTAAACAAAGGTCGTTCCGCCACGTCTGACAAGTTTTGAGGGTTATTCCAGAAAGATCTGTATATCGTTAACCATAATACATCTCGGCCTCAAATATTTTAAACCAACTTAAATGTCTCTGAAATAGTTTTTCTACCGATCTTTGTCGAGACTAACAGCTTTGATTAAAGATAATCAGGTAATTTACCCTTCATTGTCTAAAATATATACTTTAAAAAAAAACACAAATCAATAACAATGTGGCTAAGATATGTTTATTTGCAAACTATTGTCGATAGGTTGAGGTTCATTATAATTATTATGATTTTCCATTTCACTACGCAACCCTAACCGTAATAAAAAGCTATGAAGTCAAAATATGACGACTTTAATACTTTGTCATATAATTTTGGTTTCATAACTTAGTTTTAATAGTTGTAAATTATAATAATCATCCCTTTTGGTGGTCTAAGGCAGGTGTTGGTTGATCTACAATTATTTTATGAAGTTCTTGATCATCTTGTCATAGTAATAATCATAGTTTTTTAGATCTATGAGTGAATACAATTAAATTGTCATTTTTATTATGATGTCAAGTGTGTTATTATTGTTGCTAATTTAACTGCCTGTGTGATGTAGTTGTAGCCTAGAGATATTTTAAAAGCATTGCATTGGTGTGATATCCATAAGCTTGCGAAGGTTACAAAATGTTTTTTTATTTATTTAACAATTTATTTTACACAAAAACACACACAATGTACAAATTTATTTTATGACAACTTGTCATCATATCAAATTCAAACTGTGTATGATATTATGCTCTCAACATTTATAATAAGAGACCCAGAAGTTTAATGTAGTTAAGAATGTTATTTTAAGGAAGAAGGTTTTTCAAAACCCTTTAAAAAAACTAATTTGAGTAAGTATATAGGTAGTTTACAATACAGTTAGAAATATATGAACTGATAATAAGGCTCGTATTTATAAAGCGATCTCAAGATTGAGAGCAATATTAAGTATGGATTTGACAGGCCATTATGCACAGGAATGACATTTCTGATACGAACTCAAACTCGCTGTCAGTCTCAAGTGCTGATTTTAAATACCGGCCTAAATGCCCAGTTTTTTTTTTAAATATTAGCTACTACTACTACTACTAGTTACTAGGGAGTCATGGCAATAATTCATCCTCCTGCGTTTCAACCGTGTGAACCGACACTACGTTTGCGTGTAAGCTAAGCTAGGTTCACATGACATGCGTCTACGCAACTTTGAAGACGGGTTTCGTATACATTGCCTGTTCAACAACTATTTATTAAAATATAATTAATGAAAAAACATTTAAACATTGGTTTTAAGCAGAAGAAGGTACACAGAACCACATAACTGAATTACAAACCTCAAAAAATACCTAAACATTATAAAAATACTTTTAACTGAATGAGGCAGTAAGCGAAGGCTATTCCAAATAATAATAATAATTATTTAATAATAGTTTTTAAGAGGACTATTTTTTAAATTATTTGGACGTGTTAGAAGAAGAGTTAGAAGAAGGGAAGTTGTTCAGTTTTGTAGCAGTGTCACCCTCCTTCGGTTAAGATTATGTGCTATTAAATTTGCGCCAAAACATAAATCACATACCTAGTTACCTACGTATACCTACACTCACTGGTCACTGATACAGAGCTCTAGTGTTAAACCAGCAATGTACACCAAACCGACCACAGAACCGTCTAAGTATCAAACAGGGCTTTCATCAGATAAACTAACGGTTAAAGTTGCCATCAACCTTTGCAATTAACCGTTCGGTTAACCATTCAGATCGTTTGATAAACCAAATGCAAATTAAAAGAAAAAAGTAAATTAAAAAAGTGCAAAAATCCCAACTTCGAAAAAGAGAACTTGAAAACCTCAAATCGCAGACAGATCTAAAATAGACATTCAAAACGGAAAATAATGTAAAAAACCTAAATAATAATGATTTTTAAATACCTATTTAATGATGCCGCACTCAGCATAGTTCTTTGACTTTTATTGCAACATGGCGTATATGATTGTCGCCTTAATTGATTTTAATCACTATACAAACAAAATCTTCAGTGACACTTGCAAGGATAAGACATATCTTTAAATCATCAAAAGCCCACGCGTTTGGTATCTAGGTACAGTAAACCAGAAGAACATTTATACATTCATAAAATGCATGGGCTGATAAACTAAACACAAAACCCTTATTTGCTTCGCGCAGTCGGGTAAAAAACATGCGTTCCTGGTCGACGCATTTCTGCTTGTGGCTAAACTTTTTTTTGTTTTATAGTTCTTTATTGCCAGTTACTTTGCGTAACACGCGTGATGGCAAAATTATGGTTTATTTAAACCTTCAGTCGATTAAATGATACGGTAATTTTGTAAGTGATGCGTTATAAATTTATTACTGCCAATGTGTAGTTGTAGAGATCTGTTGTTGTATGAGAGGTACCAGATAGCAAATGCCCGGCTTGGCAGATAATATTAAGGGAAGAATTTAAATTATATACTTCCATGCTGGACTGGGAGAGATAGAAAAACATAGAATGTGCCAGCTGCATCTCCTCCCGGGCATGCTGTAAAAATCAGCTAAGGGAATCGAGGGTTTCAGTGTATTGCAATTTAGGCGATGGGCTGACAATCCGTCACTATAGCAATATACATAAATCATCTGTAATAACCCTCAAAACTTGTCAGATGTGGCGGAACGACCTTTGTTTAGGTTAGGTTACGTTAGGTTAGGTTTATTAGGTTTTTGCTCTGCCTACCCCATTAGTGATAAAGGCGTAATAATATGTATTTAAGTATTTTCATTTCCTACAAGTCTAATCAGTGCAGCATCTTGGGCCACTTTTGCCCATTATCCTTTATTAATTTTTCAATGTCATAAATATTGGATGCTACAAAAGGGACAAAAAATGTCAACTTGACTCAATGTTATTGATACTTATCTATAAGTACTAATTTATGTAACAATTTAGCTTCACTAAACAGTTTTTTTATTGTTTCAGGTCATTATGCACAAAAGCTTCAGCATTAGTTTGATGAAAAAACTACGAAGGAGTTTCAACAAGCCGCCCTGAAGTTTTTGATGGTCCATGCTCTAACTGAAAACTTGAAAGACTGACAAATCGTCAGAAAAGAATGTACTTATAAAAAGCTGACTGACGTTGGAAACCATACATACATACATAAAATCACGCCTTTATTCCTGATGGGGTAGGCAGAGCATAAGCGACCTAAACATAGATCGTTCCGCCACGTCTGACAAGTTTTAAGGATTTCAATACAGATGATGATTATGTAGGTATTTTACTATAGTGACGGGTTGTCTGCCCATCGCCTAAATTGCAATACACTGAAACCTTCAATTCCCTTAGCTGATTTTTACAGCATGCCCGGGAGGAGATGCAGCTGGCACATTCTACGTTTTTCTATCACTCCCAGTCCAGCATGGAAGTCTCACTCCCAGTCCAGCATGGAACAGCACGTTGGAAACCATGGACATGAAAACGACTACATACAAGTTGGATGGACGGGATGATCTTGGGCTCGTATTTATAAAGCGATCTCAAGATTGAGAGCAATATTAAGTATGGATTTGACAGTTCTTTTTGTACTGTAATGACATTTCTGATACGGACTCAAACTCGCTGTCACTCTTGAGAGCTGATTATAAATACGGGCCTTGGTGAAGTTGTGGATAATTTGGATTGATCATCGTGGATATCCTTGGGAGAGGCTGGATGTCCCAACAGTGATCGTCTTTCTACAATAATGGTAACAAATTAGAGAAAAAAACAGTTATCATTATCAAGATCATTATGAATCTAAAAGAAACTAAACGAAAATGTGAAGACAGAAATAAAATTTATTGTATGGAAACTCCGTTATTCAGCAAAAAGCTTAAGTGAGCGAATGAGTGAATGGAAAGCTCCCCGGGCGATGATGGTCATTGATGCTCTCTCTAACCCAAAAAAATTGAGAAGTGATATTATTCATGGCATAAAATTTTAAACTTTAAAAAAAAAAACAAAATTGAAAACTGTATTCAACAAAAAGCTCAGTGAGTGAATGAGTGAGTGAAAAGCTCGGGGCAATGATGGTCACGCATCTTACTGACAGGAAATGTCATTCATTCAGTGAGTTGATTTGCGTTGCCATCGCCAGTAAAACTCGGGTAATAATTAGTAGTGTACAGTCAGAGAGAAAAGTTATTGGCAAACTTTAGATACAATTAAGCTATCGGGACTTTAATAAACCATAGAATAATAAAAAATAAATGTTTTAACTTACAGGTGAGGAAGAGGATTTTTTTTTATTTATTTTTTTACTAAACATCATTATGTAATGTCAGTTTGAAAAATTTATTAGACATCCTCAAAATTACTGTTGATAAAAGACATGTTCCTAACTAATTATCTATCATTTAATTCGTCATCTTGTAACATAATTTAATTATTATAATATACGTAATAGAGAAAAGTGAACCAAATAAATAATTATAAAAAAATATGTCCATCAAAAAATATCACAACAATAATCGTTAAAAGGTTAAAAGTGTGTAATTTATTTGTCAGTCTGAATGTACTTGTGCAAAAAAAAAAACTGATCATTATCAAGAAGGTACTTCAGTAGGGTGGGTAACGACCATCAAAGATCTTAGTGATCAGAAACTCATATGTTACACCATAGTATCATTGGTTTTAATTAGTATTTTTAATTGTGCATAATTAAGCGTTGATATATCTGTAAGAAGTTAATTATTCTTGTAAGAAATAGACCTATTGTTGCTAAGGAGATGTAGTTTAATTAACTCTACATATAATGTGATGAATGATATTGCCTATGAGTACCTAGAAGAGTTATAAAAAAAATGGAATTCAAGCATTAATCAATTCGATTGTATAAAGTGTTTTTGCGCAATAAAGTTCTTTTTTGTATTTTATTGTTTCAATAGTGTTCAATTTACTTCAAAACCATTTTTTACTTAAATAAAAATACAGTCGCGGTCTCGAACTGCCTTAAGCGTTTTTAAATTAAAAGATACCTTAAAAATATTCAAAGTATTATAAACTGTGGCACGAAAAAGACTTCCACACCATTAAAACTACCCACAAATTAGTTAACAATCTTTACGCGCCTATAACCCATAAAAGCACCATAATAAAGAAGCGAAGACTATTTATTTTGCCTTTAACTGTTAAATTTTCTATGAAAACGCACACCCGCGCGGTTTATAGGCAATACACAATGGATACAATTAGTCTGGACTGCAGATAACATCATTTTGAGCATTAGATATTATCGAGGGTTGTTCCCGTTTGCTCCATGATCTGCGAGTCCTTTAAAAATTTGGCTACAAGAATCCCTGATTATATATCACGTTTCGGTATCAAAAACTTGTAAACTGCATGTCCGTTCAATTACTGGGTAGTTCTCTACCCAGTCTAGGGTTGTATGTGGATTTCGAGTCTCTTAATAAAGCGGTAGTTGTTGAATATAAGCTGCCAGACAAGCAAAAGTCAAAAGTGATTACAGTAAATCAGCAAATTATATGAGTTTCTTATCTTATCTTCTCTTTCATTAAAAAAAATACGGTTTATTATTATTATACTTATTGTACTTCATCCTTATTGTATTATTATGCTTATTATACTTTCTTAATTGCATCAAAAACACAGAAAAATTGATACAAATTTTGTTGCAAAGGCGAGCTTATCTCTTCAAAGAAATCTGTTCCAGCTAACTCAGGTGTTGTGAGAGAATTTTAACTTTTGGATTATTGAGAATTTACGAAACCAAAAATCTATAAATGGCACACAGTACGGTATATCGAGTTCGAGCATCAATATTTTATAGTTTTATGAAAAACACTTGGAGATAATAAGAACGACCCAATTCTAACTTTCGTGTTGAACTCTGTCCCATGGCATGGCCATGGACAATGACCGCAGGTTTATAACAGTTTACCTTTTATATGGAAATTTACGCCCCATAAATAATTAGGTGTTTTGGCTTTATTACAAAGGACAATTTATTAGTTTAGAAGTTCTATTTTTGAAATTTAAATGTTGCCTTGTTTGTAACGGTTTTTTACTACTAGTTGGGCGTTAGGGATTCCAAATTTAAATTGAGTATTTTTTAAATTCTGGAGGTAATTAGGTACATTGTGTATATCATGCCTAAACGCATTATTGTGACCGAAAAAAATGTCAAATAATAAGTACCTGAAGAAAAATTTAAACCACACTTTTTTCTTGTAAAATTTAGTATCAAATTAAGAACACAGTAGGAAACTAATATGTAGTTCAAACATACTTAATTCCGAAATGGGCATCGATAAAATCCAAAAAAAACCATACAAGGTGTTTACAAACCATACAAATTCCCAAAAAGGATACAAACTACATTAACGCTTTTACTCTGAATAAATTAACATCAAAATGATCCTATAAATATTTATAAATAAAAAAACTGTATCAGATAATTAACCATGTTTTTGGTAAAATGGGAACTGACCGATACTATCGCTTATAGGTGATCCTGTGAGATTAGTTTTAATGTGTTGAATTTTAACTAATTTTAGGGTTCCGTAGAACAATCTTAAAAACCTGATGAAGTCAATTCAAGGTCCGAAAACAAAACAGGTTTCTTTTCAACAGTTTTATTAAACCGAGTGATGTGAAATTAGCTTTTAACTCGTAGTATTTCACATTTACAAAGCGATAATTGAAACTTTCAGGCTGTTACAGCTTGGCTGTGCATTACAGCTGTTGGACGCGTGTTTTATACATTGTGGCCAACGCAGCACGTAGCTTGCGCGGCGTGGCGTGCGCGGAGATAATTTATATAAATTTGTATGAAATACGTGTTCAATCCGCGTATCATCTGAACACAGTCTAAGAAGATCAGAGCTCTACCAATTTCTACAGAACCACGCCACAATATCCACACACGCTCTTTATAAAATTTTGCACCGCCACGGGCCCGTTGAAAGAATTAACTAAGCCATTTAAGATGAAATTCAGCTGATAACAATATATTCCGGTTCAACTTTGTGTGAGCTTTAGTTTAATAGTTAAGTTAGTGGTTCAATAACCACGTGTTTATGCTAATAATATGGATAGTTAATTAGATAACAGGTTTAAGTTATTGTTTTTTGGGTAAGGTTAGATGAAATTGTTAACGTTTTACCATTAGGTTAGTCGTTTTTTTTTAAAACTAATAAACTAGAATATACATATTTTTTAAGTGATTAAAACTAATTTAAAATATTTTGTGTCATTAATAAAAAACATGCAAATGCGTCAGCCATTTTATTCGCTACGGAGTAAGCAAGGCATGAAAAATATTTAATCTGGTATCGTAGGATGTTTTGGTAATTGAATTTTTTGCAAAAATCCTAGGGATTTTTCGAAAACACGGATAAATTAGATAAGATTGAAAACATTTCTCAATCTTACTGGAAAAGATGCAGAAAGACAGGTAGTACATACTGAGGGAAGATGAAATTAATTGAACTTAATTTTAGTGACCAATAAATGGTTTTTGGTACTAAAGTGTGTTTTACTAGTAAGTAGTTATTTTTTGACATTGTGAGGTCCGAGATAATTGCTCTTAATTTGTAAAATTTCACTTAGACCTCATGTTTAAAAAATTTGAACCTTTTAAATTTCATTTTAAACAATTGAAGTTGCCAATTACAACTACAAAGTTAAATACGGCGTACAAGCCAAACATTGTGTTAATTATAGACCGAGAGCCCGCAATTATGGATCAGGAGCTACGTTGACAAGTTAATGTGACAACATAATGGATGGTGGAAATGTCATTTATAGGATAAAAAAGTCGTTTTGAACCTAAAGCTAACATGTTAGGTTGGAAATACAAATTTTTGGGTTTCTTCAGTAGTTAGGAATGTTCGTTGAGAAATGTTCGTCCAGTTCTAATAATTTTCATCACTATAATTTTTATGAGAATACCTTTCAGTAAGAAGTTGCTCTATAACTCTATCTATCTATAACATTATATGGAAACATAAAAAAAATTAAATTTGCTCTCTGGATTTTTATTTTTATGTTTCTGTTGTAGATAATAAATAAATAAATAAGTTTATGTTATAGTGAATTTTAAGCGAAACTCTTGTTAACGTTCGTTTGTTACTAATTTATTAAAAAAATGCACTTGCAACCTTACTTTTACTAATTTGATCTATTTGTCAAAGTTTCTGCAAAATTCTGTTCATCAAATTTAGGATTCATTTATAATTGTCTCTCTGAACACGAATAGGCATTATCGTTGAAGTCCACGATGCATGTATGGTATGTTCCGATATATGAATTGGTACCTGCAAAAAAAAAACATCATGATCGACTTTATAAAATTATGAATCAAGTTATAATTATGTAAGCCGTTTACTGAATTAATAATCCCTCAAACCTCTTATTTTCAAAACCCACAATCCATTAATTTGCTCTCGAGGTGAGCATTTTTAAACGTCCGTCTTATCTTTACGACTCACCCATAAATATCAACATTTTAGCCCGAGTTACTTTATAAAACCATAAAAAGCAAAAACACCTGTTTTCCACTAAAATTTCGATCATCATTATTTATCCAGCACAAAATTTGTAACTATCAAAATATCATCGCTGGCAACATTGTTAAAAAAATCTAAAAAAAAAAATGTAGTTGCGACATGACGTAATTGAGGCAATAAATTTAAAAACAATATGGCGCCGGTTAAAGATGGCGCGATAATCGGTTGAGTGTAATAAACTGTTTTTAATGACTAAAGGGCACCTGCACAAATTTGTCTCTTTGTCCACAAGCTGTAAAAAGTAGCCGAAAAAGTAATTTCCCTTTCAAAAAAACTTACTTTTTGGAATGATGTATTGAATCGGTTAGGGTTAAAGGTGCATATTTAAGTTGATGTTTTTTTAGTGTGACTGAGTAATGACAACCCACTGTAATTAATCAGGATTGATGAATACAAGGTACAGCCTTAAAGGATGATGGGCAAAGATGTATGGACTGTGCACCCAGGAGCTTCAGCACTGAGACTACTATTGTTTTGATGCTAACACAGGAGAGTACCTCTGTGCCAATGCGCATCAAAATCTGACTATTAATTTTCGATATACTTGAGAGAGCTCCCATTTCATACAAATTGCTAGCAACGGAAGGTCAAGTTAGAGTGGTTTTTGACCTCCACTAATGAAACTGGTGTGGGTCGAAAGAACTGACAAAACTGAGTATACTTTGTTAAGACACAGAAAAATTCGTCCCGGTGGTCATCAGAAAAAAAAATTTTTTGGGTGATTTTTTTCCTCCACTAATGAAACTGGTGTAGGTCGAAAGTACCGACAAAACTGAGTATATTTTGTTAAGGCACTGAAAAATTCGTCCCGGGGGTTTCAAAATATTTTAAAGTGAAATTCAAAAATGTATGGGCGGTGTACCTAATAGAAGACCTCCAGCACTGAGACTACTATTGTTTTGATGCTAACCCAATAGGATAGCTCTGTACCAAAGCTCATCAAAATCTGACCCGGGAGTTTCAAAATATTTTGAAGTGAAATTCAAAAATGTATGGGCGGTGTTCTTAATATAGAACCTCCAGCACTGAGACTACTATTGTTTTGATGCTTACCCAATAGGATAGCTCTGTACCAAAGCTCATCAAAATCTAACCCGGGAGTTTCAAAATATTTTTTTAATGTGAAATTCAAAAATGTATGGGCGGTGTTCTTAATATAGAACCTCCAGCACTGAGACTACTATTGTTTTGATGCTAACCCAATAGGATAATTCTGTACCAAAGTTCATCAAAATCTGACCCGGGAGTTTCAAAATATTTTGAAGTGAAATTCAAAAATGTATGGGCGGTGTTATTAATATAGAACCTCCAGCACTGAGACTACTATTGTTTTGATGCTTACCCAATAGGATAGCTCTGTACCAAAGCTCATCAAAATCTGACCCGGGAGTTTCAAAATATTTTGAAGAAAAATTCAAAAATATATGGGCGGTGTTCTTAATATAAAACCTCCAGCACTGAGTATACTATTGTTTTGATGCTAACCCAAGAGGATAACTCTGTACCAAAACTCATCAAAATCTGACCCGGGAGTTTCAAAATATTTTAATGTGAAATTAAAAATGTATCGGCGGTGTTCTTAATATAAAACCTCCAGCACTGAGACTACTATTGTTTTGATGCTAACCCAATAGGATAACTCTGTACCAAAGCTCATCAAAATCTGACCCGGGAGTTTCAAAATATTTTTATGTGAAATTCAAAAATGTATGGGCGGTGTAACTAATATACGACCTCCATCACTGAGACTACTATTGTTTGATGCTTACCCAATAGGATAACTCTGTACCAAAGCTCATCAAAATCTGACTCGGGCGTTTCAAAATATTTTAATGTAAAATTAAAAATGTATGGGCGGTGTTCTTAATATAAAACCTCCAGCACTGAGACTACTATTGTTTTGATGCTAACCCAATAGGATAATTCTGTACCAAAGCTCATCAAAATCTGACCCGGGAGTTTCAAAATATTTTAATGTGAAATTCAAAAATGTATGGGTGGTGTAACTAATATACGACCTCCATCACTGAGACTACTTTTGTTTTGATGCTTACCCAATAGGATAGCTCTGTACCAAAGCTCATTAAAATCTGAACCGGGAGTTTCAAAATATTTTAATGTAAAAATAATAATGAAATAAATTGTCAGCGCATCATGAGTTGTCAGTGGGGAATGAGTTGTCAGTGTGGGATGTGTTGTCAGTGTGGGGATGAGTTGTCAGTACGGGGATGGGTTGTCAGTGCGGGGATGAGTTGTCATTGCGGTTATGAGTTGTCCTCTCAGTCCGCACTGACAACTTATCCCCGTACTAACAACTCATCCCTGCACTGACAACTCGTCCCTCACTGACAACTCATGATGCGCTGACAATTTATTTCATTATTATTTTTACATTAAAATATTTTGAAACTATTTTGATGAGCTTTGGTACAGAGTTATCCTATTGGATTAGCGTCAAAACAATAGTAGTCTCAGTGCTGGAGGTTCTATATTAAGAACACCGCCCATACTATTTTGAATTTCTCTTCAAAATATTTTGAAACTCCCGGGTCAGATTTCGATGAGCTTTGGTACAGAGCTATCCTATTGGGTAAGCATCAAAACAATAGTAGTCTCAGTGATGGAGGTCGTATATTAGTTATACCGCCCATACATTTTTGAATTTCACATAAAAATATTTTGAAACTCCCGGGTCAGATTTTGATGAGCTTTGGTACAGAGTTATCCTATTGGGTAAGCATCAAAACAATAGTAGTCTCAGTGATGGAGGTTCTATATTAAGAACACCGCCCATACATTTTTGAATTTCACATTAAAATATTTTGAAACTCCCGGGTTAGATTTTGATGAGCTTTGGTACAGAGCTATCCTATTGGGTAAGCATCAAAACAATAGTAGTCTCAGTGCTGGAGGTTCTATATTAATAACACCGCCCATACATTTTTGAATTTCACTTCAAAATATTTTGAAACTCCCGGGTCAGATTTTGATGAACTTTGGTACAGAATTATCCTATTGGGTTAGCATCAAAACAATAGTAGTCTCAGTGCTGGAGGTTCTATATTAAGAACACCGCCCATACATTTTTGAATTTCACATTAAAATATTTTGAAACTCCCGGGGTTAGATTTTGATGAGCTTTGGTACAGAGCTATCCTATTGGGTAAGCATCAAAACAATAGTAGTCTCAGTGCTGGAGGTTCTATATTAAGAACACCGCCCATACATTTTGAATTTCACTTCAAAATATTTTGAAACTCCCGGGTCAGATTTTGATGAGCTTTGGTACAGAGCTATCCTATTGGGTTAGCATCAAAACAATAGTAGTCTCAGTGCTGGAGGTCTTCTATTAGGTACACCGCCCATACATTTTTGAATTTCACTTTAAAATATTTTGAAACCCCCGGGACGAATTTTTCAGTGCCTTAACAAAATATACTCAGTTTTGTCGGTACTTTCGACCTACACCAGTTTCATTAGTGGAGGAAAAAAATCACCCAAAAAATTTTTTTTTCTGATGACCACCGGGACGAATTTTTCTGTGTCTTAACAAAGTATACTCAGTTTTGTCAGTTCTTTCGACCCACACCAGTTTCATTAGTGGAGGTCAAAAACCACTCTAACTTGACCTTCCGTTGCTAGCAATTTGTATGAAATGGGAGCTCTCTCAAGTATATCGAAAATTAATAGTCAGATTTTGATGCGCATTGGCACAGAGGTACTCTCCTGTGTTAGCATCAAAACAATAGTAGTCTCAGTGCTGAAGCTCCTGGGTGCACAGTCCATACATCTTTGCCCATCATCCTTTAAGGCTGTACCTTGTATTCATCAATCCTGATTAATTACAGTGGGTTGTCATTACTCAGTCACACTAAAAAAACATCAACTTAAATATGCACCTTTAACCCTAACCGATTCAATACATCATTCCAAAAAGTAAGTTTTTTTGAAAGGGAAATTACTTTTTCGGCTACTTTTTACAGCTTGTGGACAAAGAGACAAATTTGTGCAGGTGCCCTTTAGTCATTAAAAACAGTTTATTACACTCAACCGATTATCGCGCCATCTTTAACCGGCGCCATATTGTTTTTAAATTTATTGCCTCAATTACGTCATGTCGCAACTACATTTTTTTTTTAGATTTTTTTAACAATGTTGCCAGCGATGATATTTTGATAGTTACAAATTTTGTGCTGGATAAATAATGATGATCGAAATTTTAGTGGAAAACAGGTGTTTTTGCTTTTTATGGTTTTATAAAGTAACTCGGGCTAAAATGTTGATATTTATGGGTGAGTCGTAAAGATAAGACGGACGTTTAAAAATGCTCACCTCGAGAGCAAATTAATGGATTGTGGGTTTTGAAAATAAGAGGTTTGAGGGATTATTAATTCAGTAAACGGCTTACATAATTATAACTTGATTCATAATTTTATAAAGTCGATCATGATGTTTTTTTTTTGCAGGTACCAATTCATATATCGGAACATACCATACATGCATCGTGGACTTCAACGATAATGCCTATTCGTGTTCAGAGAGACAATTATAAATGAATCCTAAATTTGATGAACAGAATTTTGCAGAAACTTTGACAAATAGATCAAATTAGTAAAAGTAAGGTTGCAAGTGCATTTTTTTAATAAATTAGTAACAAACGAACGTTAACAAGAGTTTCGCTTAAAATTCACTATAACATAAACTTATTTATTTATTTATTATCTACAACAGAAACATAAAAATAAAAATCCAGAGAGCAAATTTAATTTTTTTTATGTTTCCATATAATGTTACACCATAGTATCATTGGTTTTAATTAGTATTTTTAATTGTGCATAATTAAGCGTTGATATATCTGTAAGAAGTTAATTATTCTTGTAAGAAATAGACCTATTGTTGCTAAGGAGATGTAGTTTAATTAACTCTACATTATTAA
>JARACY010001814.1:0-51482 GCA_029255725.1 Scrobipalpa atriplicella
CATTGCAAACGCGAAATTTGACGTTACATTTTACAAGGATATGAATAAGGAGCAACTTCCAACTTAATTTTGAGTTCCACACCATTTAAATAATACTAAAGTTTAGATATATAGTGCAACATGATATCGCACATGCAAACAGAGTCTAGGACCTGTCCGCGATCGACTTCAACTGCTCGCGCGATCGACCGTATGAGCACCCCCGAAGTTACGATTTAATATTTTTCAGAATTATCAGAAGATCAAAAAGCTCTGCAGGACTTGGCACGCAAGTTCACGAAGGAGGAGGTGGTCCCCCAGGCAGCTCACTATGACAAGACCGGCGAGTACCCGTGGCCCATCGTCAAGAAGGCGTGGGAGCTCGGGCTCATGAACGCCCACATTCCTGAATATATCGGTAATGTTCTCTTGAATAGATTTCCGCATATTGGTGTTTATTTAGGCAATAATTGACCTTTTAGCTCACCTGTTTGCTACAATGTTGAGTGACTACATCTGTAGTTTTAAACAAAATATAGATGCTTTTGAAAAAAAATTGGGATCCGTAATTGATAATTATCGCATCGTAATTTAATTAGTACCTATACTATAGATTAGTAAGATAGTAACAAAAATCCGTAAAAACAAAGTATCATTCTCTTGCCCTTATCCCATTTATTTTGCCCATGCATGGTGTTAAATAAAAAAAAATATAGATACCTACCTACCTACATTTTATTACTGATGTCAGTTGTAACTAATTCAGTTTAATACACTTTTTGTATGGGGATTTATTTAATCTAAAGTATTTTTTGTATAAGTACATTCTTTAATGCTCTATCTAATCATTGACATATCTGGATCAGCACTTATCATATAAAGTATTATTAAAGTAGTTTGTCGGATGTTACAGGGGGCTTGGCTCTAGGTACATTCAATTCTTGTCTTGTTACTGAAGAAATTGCGTACGGATGTTGCGGTGTAAAAGCCGCTTTGCTCACCTCTAATATAGGTGTAAGTCCATTTAGAATCGATACTTGATATTTTGCATCCGTGAGGGCTTGTGGCAACAATGCTTTATTAACTTTTCCCTCCATGTAAAATACTGATCCTATCAACCAAAAGGTTTTCATGGAGCGGATATTTATACACGTTTATAAATATAATATGACCTGTATGTGTTATAGCGGAGTATGTTGAGGCACAGAGTCTATAGTCTATAACGTGTTTTTTTGTTGATGTTCCTTCACAGGAGGATTAGGGCTAGGGGTTTTGGAGGCTTGCTCCGTCTGTGAAGAACTGTCGTTCGGCTGCTCGGCTATTATGGCAGCGATATGTATCACCGACATTGGAGTGAGCTCGCATGACCACAACTCGAAGAATTTTTGTTTGTGGCCGCATGTGGTTTCATATCACGTTTTTCCGTCCACAACATTATGAACGTTAAATAACCATTTAGAATCAATTGGTGCAAAATGATAGGTTTAAATCGTGAGCGCCTGATTCCACTTTCAACCACTGTACTTGGAAAAGTTTGCCAAAATTAAAGTTTTTCAGGGGGAATGGGAGATATTGGTGTGTTCTCGGAGTGCATTTTTGCTGAGGAAATGGCTGTCGGGTGCTCTGGTATAACTACAGCTGTTGGCGGCACAAACTTGGGAGTGAGTTTTTTAACCACCAGATGTTAAACATTTCAAGACCACATGCATAGTATAACCGTACAACATCTATCAAAGATCCTTAGGGAATCTTTTTACGCAACATTTGCATAATGAGGGGTGAAAATTATTATACTGATGCATACAATAGTTTATCTACACTTATGCACTAATAAAAATTAGGCATAACTACACTAAACCAAAATTACGAACGTAAATAACGCGAAACTAGCGTTAGCGATATGGTAATGAAATTCTTACGAATCCATGTCATCCTCATAAAATTGAATTTAGAAAATTTACCTACTGTTTTTTTCCTTATGTTACATACAGTGTGTAAGGGACAGCCTACCGCAAACTGGTAAGGGTTGCTCAGTCAACAGACTTTCCCATACAAAATGACCACGGACCTCGATCAGACAATTTGTATGGGAAAGCCATATTTTTTTTTCATTTCCTGAAAGTGTTTTCTAGTGAAAATGGGTAACTGAGCAACTTGTATTAGTTTGCGGTACGCTGTCCCTTACACCCGTTATAATAATGTGTTTATGACATCTCATGCATGAAGATGAAATAAATGAATTAATACATATCTGACAATTAAACGCATCATGGCGGCAAAATGAAATTACCTAGGTACATCCGTTGAAGCACCTGCTACTAGGGAACTGGTGTATAGTCAATGTATATGTCGCAGTCATCTAGTTGAATCTGCGATTTGATTGAATGACTAGCTCGTTCATTGAATGACGGTATTCAATTGGATGAGTAAAGGACAACTCGTCAAGTTGTTGAATGTAACGTTCAACGTCTTGACTGAACGTCATTTAGCGAAGTCATTGAATGGGATATAACAGACTTTTAAGGCGCGGCCCTAATGTCCCTGTAAAGTTGAGGGATAACAGGATTTCATTATCATCATAATCTCCATATCCTTTTTCCCGTTTCCCTGTTTCACTCATAAATATATTTAAAATAAACCGCTAGTCTAGAGATAAGATAATTTTTTATTGGGTATAAATAAGGGCCAGTGTAGGTATGTTCGTTCATGTTCAGGGTATCCTATCATTACAGAATGTCGAATATACTTAAATGAAAATTACATTAACATGACTAAATGAGTTCAGAGGATGCTTTATTGTTTTGTATAAATAGAGAGTTCATGGGGTTATGTATTTATTATTATCCGCTTATACCATTGTATATGTTAGCATAAAATGAATAAATTATAGAGATATAATTCAATTTCAATGTTTCCACTTGTAATGATGCTGTTATGTGCTCAAAACCCTAAAAATCTACCCACTCGTATTTGAAGTCTTCTCTTCTGCACTTTTTTATATTCTTATGTCCTATGTTTCCGTCCAAGCCTATGTTGGGTACATCAATTAAGTAATCCAATATATACAAAGTGCGGCTTGCATATTTGGTTTGGTGCTAATTCTGTGCTCCTGTGTCATCATCATCATCAATGCTGAGCCTATCGCTCGACGTACATTTAATGATAGAAAATGTCCTTTGATTATGGTATAAGGAGTAGATTTATAATACAATCAAATATCTTTCCTCTGCTCTAATTTGTCTTGCATGGTTGTTGCGGTTATCGAAACAGTCGCCTCTTTATGAATATGTCGTTGTGATGTCCGGTTTTTTGTATCGTTGTCGACTTTTGTTGACATTGACTCTTCTTCTTAGCGAGTGGATTTTCAAGTCGAACAACTTGACTTTGACTTAGGTACATGAAAAGCATAAGATCATCATCTTCAGTCTCTGTTATTCAGTATATGTTTTAAATAGAAGTGTCTTTTCTCCTAATATAACTTAAATATTTAATATGAAGGTGTATATTCTGCTTTTATTTAAGTACAAAACATGGATTCATATAAATACATAGTAAATTTTACGACAAATGCACGAAACATTTAAGTAATTCCGAGATTTTTATCCGCCCTAGTCCTCATGGCGAGGGTTGATACTTTAGTCGAGGATAAAATGTTTTCATACACGAGTTATAAACTTGTTATACTTTTCATTTCGATTATTGCGAGAAAATACAACAGTAGTGACATGATTACTGTAAACACAATTAAATATTTACGATGAAAAAACAAGAGGTTCGACGCTTCCCGCCACTTTTTTTTTATAAATCTTTCGATATAAAATTGCGAAGCTTGAGGCTTAGAGGAAAGAACGAGGCTCGAGTTGGAGACCTAGAAAGCCTTATCTTATAAAATCATTCTATTTTTGTATTTTCATCATAGTGATATTATTCTACCTATTACGGTTTATGAGATACAGCATTCATTAAACCCTTCGATTTGGGAACCCTAAAAATGGTTGCGGTTCATGTCCTTGCTTTACACCCTGTATCTTCCACAGGCGGTATGGAATTGGGTGTCTTTGAGGAGTGTTTGGTGGCAGAGGAAGTGGCCTTCGGGTGCACTGGTATCAAAACAGCCCTGGAGGCCAGTGGTCTCGGAGTGAGTGGTTTGCTGTTTGAAGTGATGATTAGCAAATTCTAAATCTTTATAGAACGTGTAACAGAAAGGGTATATGAAGGGTATGAATCTGCACATGAAACTGTACTACCCAAGACAAGAACTAACTTTGGCAAACGAATGTTTACGTTCGAAGGAGCTAAACTTTATAATAACTTACCCTCAGAAGTTAAAAATGCTAGCTCGTTCGACATATTTAAATCAAAATTAAAAACTAATATTGTTGAAAGTATTAGTTTATTTGTTTATTTATATAAACGTAATAGTAATTTTTTAGAGGTATACATACTTGTATAATAACTTAAAAACTTAGAATAAGTTATTTGTGCGCATGCTTTGTTTTGTACTGTGTAATGAAAACAAAATTATACTGTATTTTTTTATATTAATTTCTCTTGTAAGTGACATTGTATGTCTTTTTAGAGAAATAAAGTATCTTTGAACCTAACTGTACAACTTTTCCTAAGAAACATGGTCAGAATACAAGAAAAGCAATTGACCTTCCATACAAAATGCATTAACTGATTGTGAATTTAGTATGAGAAGTCATTTTTTTCTCATATGTTCCTTAGGGAAAGTGTTCAGCGTCATGAGCAGGTTCACACCCTTCAGGATGCATATACCTTTTCTGTTACACGTTGTAGAATACTGCATGGCTTGAGAAATCAGTAGTTACTAACAAATAGTTACATGGTTTGTTTATTGTGACTCTTTACAGGAAAGTAACTTCTCATCATCACCACAAGTGCGATGAACTATGTATATTATAAATGAAAATACGGATATGATGCTTGTTATTAACATGGAGAGCGAGTAAGATAATTTTTCCCTTAGTTAGAAATATCGTAGTTTCCTAGCTATCAGGAAAATAGCAGCATAATGCAGTAAGCATTTTGTTTATTTTTTGTAGTAAGTCTTAATCTCAACTGCTGAATACTTGCTATAGAATGTACTAGGCTCTTTGCTTGGTAATTTTTCTGAGAAAATAGATCTGTCACTCAAAAAATAATAATGGAGCGAAGGAATACTCTAGATGTTTTGAATTAAATAATTTGTGCAGTTCTTTGTTAAACTTATCTATGTTTATCAATCTTACATTATTTAATTTTATTTACTACCGCTCCATGAAGCCTTAACTTTATATCAAAGAATAATTTTATCTCTGTCTGTAGACAGTTCACTAACTATATACTGTGCTTGCTTGCTTATAATGTTTGTTTATGTGTTCGTTTGTAAAAGGGATGCGTTTGGTTTTTAACACATTAATGAATTTTGGTATTCTAAGTACACATACCGACATATAAAATTTACACAGAGATATGCCACATTACAAGTCTTGTATTAAATTTTACTTCCACGTTGAAAAATAATAATAACATTATGTCGCAGCTAACTGGTTCAATTAGCCGTTTAGTGAACCACCTGCCTAGCCATTACACTTCACGTTGATTAAATGTTTTACACAACGCGGTTTAATTAGAGGGCTAGGCAGTTAACTTTTCGGCTAATTAACAAGTTTCTTGCGACAAATACATATATGTATTATTTAATTTCCTATTGTAACTGTAGATACATCTGTATGTTTAGTAGAATGGGCTTGTTGTTAGATATGTATTAGTTTATTGCGCTCTTAAAATATGTATATTAATTTATTTTTAAAAAAAGAGTGTAAACTTTGCAATTAAGTATGTGTTAAAATGTAAGTGAACATCAATCTTTTGTAATGTGTTTTAACATGGATTTCTGTTGTTAGGACAATAAAGATAACAAAGTTAAAAATGCATTTAATAAAGGTAAAAATGCATTTAATACTTTTTACATAAAATTAAATTGTGTGTAGGAAATAACGGACAAGCGCCCATCGTAACCTCAACTTTTGGTGATAAGCCCTGGGCCTAACCAGATTATGTTCACTAGGTCATACCAAGTACTTTTAGCTACGGCCGCAGTTTTTTTATTCAGGTGTATTTTGTTTCTCCATACAAATTTATATGGAAATATTGCTTTTTTTTTTATTATGGGACGAATTCGTTTCGAGTTATTTAAATGTATCAATAGATGGCGCTGATAACCTTGAAACAAATCTGTAAAATACTATGGCAACACTCATACGTAATAAAAAAAATATAGATTTGATATTTTTATTTATTTTATTTTATATTTTATTGTTTTAATAATTGTTTATTGTTTATTGTTTATTTCTAAATACAATGTATAGAACAGGATAAACCTAAAAATACTATACATATAATATAATGTTTATTAATAACGTACATTTGAATTTCCTCCAATATCCTGATGTAAAGAGTCTCTATCTCAATAAAAGTTCACTTTCGCGACTGAAAAATACGAGGAGTGAAGAGGAATGAAGGAAAACATACGGCGCCCCCTATCGAGTAAAGGAGAACTATTTTTTTTTTTAATGAAGGTGCCCCATTAGAAAATGAATATTAGCTTTTAAGCATTATCATTTTTTTTATTCTATTAGATTTGAAGATGTAGCAAGTGATTTGTGACCAAACAAAAAAAAAAAAAAAATCAAAAACAACAAAAAATGACCTAGTGAACACATCCAGAGAGGCTCAAAACTTAATCACCAAAAGTTGAGGTCATGTCCGTTATTCCTTACGCTACTATGAGGCTGTCAAAATTTATTTTGGATAGAAAGAATAGTAGTAAATTTAAAAAAAGTTTATTAGATAGATAAACCCTTACATTATTTACATTTCTAGTCTATTTACATGTAAGACACAAAATAAGGCCACGTTAACCGGACGCCGAGCGTCTATGGGTCAACATAGCTGGTCATAGTGATCACCGTATACAATTTGCATACGACCAGTGTAACCTTGCACCCGTCCGCGCTCGTCGCCTGCTTAACGAAGCCATTATTAATATGAGCGAGGAGGCCGTGAGTACAGCTTGGTTGTGTTTCAGCAAGCACCCATCATCCTCGCCGGTAACAAGGAACAGCAGAAGAAGTACCTCGGCAGACTCGTCGAAGAACCCCTAGTAGCTGTGAGTTCTACTTACATATAATCATGCCTTTATCCCTAATGTGGTAGGCAGAGCGACAACAACCTAAACAAAGTTTGTCCGGTGGGACGTGGCGATGTCTGATGAGTTGAGTTAGAGGTTTATGCAGTGGCAGGTTGTCAGTATACCGCCTTAATTAGAATATAGTGAATGAAACCCACGAAAAATTTATCTGGTTTTTACGGCATACCTGAGAGGACGCACAGCTGGCACATTCTATGTTTTTCTTTTATTTCTTTAGCTCCTAGTTCAACATGGAAGCATAAGGGTCGTTCATCAATTACTTATGTGAGATGACATTGGTGATTTCTAAAATATGAGAAACAATAAATATAAAATTCAACTGCAGACAGGATCTTAACCTGCAAATAACAGCATGGAAACTGTTGGGCCTAGAACTTTCTTCTATTTGGAGCTTAGTGCTCTATTAATAAGCTTTAATTTGAACTATTTCCGAAGACTGCGTTCGGTAGTTATCATGCATCAGATGATGTGCTTGCTGGAGAGGCGTGCAAACATTGGTGATTTTTTTATGCGTTAAACACGTGTGTCACATGTTATAGGCGTACTGTGTGACGGAGCCGGGCGCAGGGTCCGATGTGGCGGGCATCAAGACCCGGGCTGAGAAGAAGGGCGACGAGTGGATCCTCAACGGACAGAAGATGTGGATCACCAACGGCGGTGTCGCCAACTGGTAAGGAACTACTTCACCTCTGCTTACTGATATGTATACAATGAGGAACTGCCTTCGTGGTCTAATGATGTAAGCCGTGGACAACGACTTTGTGTTGTTGTTTCTAGATTAAGACATTGCAGGCTGATCACCTGATTGCCCGAAAATTAAGATGATTCGTGTTGTCGGCTGGGCATGTAAATCAGGACGAATGTCGCTACTTAGAGCTTTTTCCGTGGTGTGAAAAGGTTTACCTGTCTTAAGGAGCAATTCAGTTGCGCACAAAATTTCAAAATCTTGACTAAAACTTACTGTCATCTGTCATTTTCTATATTGAGAGAACAGAAAGGGAAGGCAATAATTTTCTATCGTCTTACTCATGACACTAAACAAGGAACGAAGGTGAAATTAAATAAAAAAACCTGATTATTTCGACCTATGTTACTTGCGGACAATTTTACAGTTTTATGGATAGGTTCATAGTTCATTCATAATCATCAATCATCATACATAACATAACATAACCCAAACTAGTAGGCTATTTTTTTCACACATTGTATTTTTTTTGTTAAAAATTTAAATATTAGAAAATGCGGGTGGCGGACCTTGTTTGGCTTGGCTTATAGTATAATCATTAATCGTGAAATAGAATATCAGTAACGTTTGTCCGTACCCAGGTACTTCGTGTTGGCGAGAACGAACCCCGACCCCAAGTGCCCAGCCAGCAAGGCGTTCACCGGCTTCATCGTCGAGCGCGACTGGCCTGGAGTCACCCCTGGACGCAAGGTATAGCCACTGACCTGGAAAACATACATATCATACAGGGTGTGATAGAAGGTAAAGGTGCACCCACTACTACACATCGAGTGGGTTTTCAAACCGAACAACGACCCAATGAATCCTGGTGTCAGAGTTTTCAAACCGCCTATCTAGTAGCACAGCTATTAGGCTTCTGACATGTGGTATTGCAAGTTGTCAGAGGCCATGCTTTTCCCAAGGAATATAGGTCGATGTTCGCAAAAATGACTTCCCATAGTAAATGTGCAATCAACTGATGCATTTGGAATGAGAGGTCAAATTTTTTTTCGTCCTGCTACGTTCTTTGGGATAAGTAGTTTGGACAGATTAGCATAATTCAGGGTGCATAACACCCTTTTTATTACACGTTGTATATAATTGCATTTTTAGGTTTTCGTAGCCGTAATGTGCCAAACCGGACACTGTTTATCTGCCTCGTGTTCGTCCGTCTGTGTGTCAATTGGGCAGGTTGCAGTTACATGCACGAAGCACCGATATGTCATATGACTTTGGAAGCTCTGCCTTCATTAGATCTTGGATGTACATACCAGCTGCTCCTCCAGTCATTCTCTATATGAACGTAAACTTATTGTGTGTCGTGTAGGAGATCAACATGGGCCAGCGTGCGTCGGACACCCGCGGCATCACGTTCGAGGACGTGCGCATCCCTAAGGAGAACGTGCTCATCGGGGAGGGCGCCGGCTTCAAGATCGCCATGGGCACCTTCGACAAGACCCGCCCACCGGTAGCGTTTTACTTATTATTTATTTATTGCAGACGTTTACGCCCCTTTTAGTCCCATTTCGTTGCCAGCTTCGTTATAGAAAACAAAAAATTTTTTTTCGAAGCTGTCTACGAAATGGCCAATGAAAACGTAATGATTCATTGACCTGTCCGGAAAGTGAGATGATCCATGCTGTCGTAACAGTGACGGAATGAATCATTCATTACGTTTCAAAGTATTTTTTCATACAAAGTTAATCATTCATTCAATGTAATGCAAGACAGTTAAGGAACATTGGCATGACGAGATTAACTATAATATCGTTTTGCCACTGACTAAATCATAATTTAAAAATAATAATTGTGTGTACTGCTTGGGTTTTAGTAACTATAATCATCGTGGTTAAAGCCTCCAATTTGCTCGTGCTCTAGGCCCTACAGGGTACATTTTAACTTGAAATATATTTTTTTGTTATTTAACACTTGTCATGATTATTTAAATTGCAGGTGGCAGCCGGCGCGACCGGCTTAGCCCGCCGCGCGCTAGAAGAGGCCACGAAATACGCGCTGGAGCGCAAGACGTTCGGCGTGCCGATCGCGCGCCACCAGGCGGTCGCGTTCATGCTGGCCGACATGGCCATCGGCGTCGAGACCGCGCGCCTCGCCTGGCAGCGCTCCGCTTGGATGGTGGACCATGGTAAGATCAGACACCGTTATTAAAGCCTATTGGGGCTCAAACCTCATCTTAACAGTAGCCCGAAAGTACGATAAGAGTCGTCCGAAGGTACGATAAGAGTCGCCCGAAGGTACGATAAGAGTCGCCCGAAGGTACGTTAAGAGTCGCCCGAAGGTACGTTAAGAGTCGCCCGAAGGTACAATAAGAGTCGCCCGAAGGTACGATAAGAGTCGCCCGAAGGTACGATAAGAGTCGCCCGAAGGTACGTTAAGAGTCGCCCGAAGGTACGATAAGAGTCGCCCGAAGGTATTATAAGAGTCGCCCAAAGGTACGTTAAGAGTCGCCCGAAGGTACGATAAGAGTCGCCCGAAGGTACGATAAGAGTCGCCCGAAGGTACGATAAGAGTCGCCCGAAGGTACGATAAGAGTCGCCCAAAGGTACGTTAAGAGTCGCTCGAGGGTGCGATTTGAGTCGCCCGAAGGTACGTTAAGAGTCGCCCGAAGGTACGATAAGAGTCGCCCAAAGGTACGTTAAGAGTCGCTCGAGGGTGCGATTTGAGTCGCCCGAAGGTACAATAAGAGTCGCCCAAAGGTACGTTAAGAGTCGCTCGAGGGTGCGATTTGAGTCGCCCGAAGGTACAATAAGAGTCGTTTGAAAGTATTATAAGAGACGCCCGAAGGTACGTTAAGAGTCGTCCGAAGGACACTTTTTTATTTGAAGTTATTGAGGCTCGAACCTCTTCTTAAGGTGGTAACAGAGCAAAAGTGCTACCACTTTCCGTTATAAATTAATTGTGTCTAAAATGTTTGCATTTTCATGATTATTTTACGGTTTGCTACAACTTGCAGCAATTGAAAACCCACCGGTAGCGTCAGCTGAAATCCGTCTTCTAGAGGAACTTTATAAAACGAAATTAAATTCAAAGTTATTATTCTTAAGACTATAATGAATTTCTCAATGACCTGTAACTATGTTGTTATCAATAAATGTATTGTATTGTATTGTATTACTTAATCATATTTTTTGGTGATGTTATTCCTATATTTACAGGACAAAAGAACACCGTTCTGGCATCGGTAGCTAAATGCCACGCCTCCGAAATCGCCAACAAATGCGCGTCTGACGCCGTCCAGATCTTCGGCGGCAACGGCTTCAACACCGAGTACCCCGTCGAGAAGCTGATGAGGGACGCCAAGATCTACCAGATCTACGAGGGCACCTCCCAGATCCAGAGACTGATCATCTCCAGAGAGCTCTTGAGCGCCGCTGCTCAGTCCTAAATATCCTCTGTACATTCAATCCACTTTGAAGCATAAATTACAAGTTGTTTCAAAAAATAATGTCGAAATACTTCTTGTTTATAGGTAAAAGAAAATATTTTACGAATGATTTACTATTGTTAAATATAATTCATACATAAACAAACAAAAAAGGCTTTTTATTTTACTTCTCGTTATAAAAATGTTCATCTTACCTAGAATAAATAATAACAATAAATTTCCAACAATAAATTTCCGTAGATAAAATCCTCCGAGGGTCCTCCCAGGTTCCCACATGATTCCCAAATTTCCTTTCCTAAAATTAATCATAATTCTATCCCATTTCGCTCCGGAAAGTACCAAATATTTTAGCACAATACCGTTAGATGGCGCTACAAGTAAGAAACGAGCAGGGTCAGGCAACACAATCATGATGGATTGGTTTTGTAATTTGCTTGTAAATTTGTGGAAATGCTAAATAGGAATTAACAGATCGCAATATTTTTGTTCTTTCAAGTTAGATACATGCAATGCAGATAGATCCAAGTCATAATCTATTGACTTTGAAGGCTGATTTACACTTCGACAAGTACAGTGGCGAGTTAAGTTGTGAGTGAGTGAGAGGTAAGATCCTAGCACCGCGAGTGAGTGAGAGGCGAGTTGACCTACTTACTACTCGCCACTGTACTTGTCGAAGTGTAAATCGGCCCTGAGCGCGGCGGGGCTCCAAGGCACTGGACTTATCGCAATCGCATTCACTTGCATTGCGGCGCCATCTGCTCATAGTTTGTCTTATTTCAATCGACTTGGACGTTCTACCAATTTTGTAACAGATGGCGTTACTGTGCACCGGAAATAGAATACAAATTTTAAGGCTTTTAATTAATTTACAGTCCTAATTATAGCTAAAATTTAATTGTAATATAAAATTAATTTAACAGCATAATATTTTTTACATATAGCTATATACCGAACTAATATTTCATAAAAAAACTACTTTGCAATCATACTCATAAAGATTGACCTACTTTTGAAGCCCTTGTGAAAGGATTGTGCAATAGAAACGGTCATTTATTACACAACACAGCGTATTCATAAGCAAACGCAGTAATTTTGCATTATTTACAGTACATTTACATGAAATGTTCAATATCAAGTAGTATGGTCGAAATAAATACTTAATAGTTCATAAGAGTTTTTTCTTTAATCTTTACATGCAGATAAATCAATTATAATTTTTCAAGTCCAATTTGTAAAAATGGCATTTCTTTTTAATATGTTTTCAATAAATAGGCCATCGCTCAGAATTAGGTTAATTTTCCCACTGCCCTTTACCGACTTATTTCAATGTCAGTCATGAGTACGGTAGCTAATTTGGACCAAGCAAGTTATGTCGGAATATCAAAGTGTAAGTGAAGTGGCCTAGAGACCTACATTTTGTTTTTAAAACGATTTATCTCTGTTTATTGTTAATTTCTGAGTTATAATATTTTTCGGAACGGGTTAGGGGGTTAACTACGTATTTTGCGGGCGGCGCAATACTGTCGTCCCGCTAGATTGTGTATGATGCACGAAGACGCTCCAAAAATGAGTGTGGAACAGAGTCTGGCCGCCTCCACGAGCCAGGCCAAGAGCGGCGAGATGGTTACGCAGGTCGCCTTGGAGTACGACATCAACTCAGAAGCGAAGGCGATTGAGACTATAGACATGGATATTAAAATAGCTTACGTTGATCCTGCTTCTGGTAAGTACTTATTCTAATTAGATACCTACACATAAATACTACTACTACTGTAGTATAGTTAGATGCATGTAGAGTAATAAAGAGCACTCGTTTGCTTTCATATTTATAAGTACCAGTGTGGAAGGGAAGGCACGATTCACAATTTACTTAATCATTTATTAAGTACCTACGTTACGTACTTATTTTGTAATGCCTTCCAGTATTAGAAAATATTTTCTATGAGTTTTTATAACAGGAATTACGCTATAAAATCCAATTGGTGTCATGAGGGACAAGAGGCCTGATAGATTTGGTTCAATGTTTTAATTTGAAAGAGACAAGTGTTGTTATATTACGTCGGTACATACCTATAAATTTTAATAAGTACCTATACATATTACAATGTATGTAATGCATTGAAAACTATACTATACCTGCGCTGCTCGTACGTTGCCTCGCACGGTGTGGCAACGCCGCGGTGGTTTTTTTCGCGCTCGCTCGCTATCCTGCGCCTGTGGTAGAATTGGCTGTTGTGGTGAAACAGTGTTTGTAAGAGGTGAAAAATGGAATAGTAGAGTAGCAGGTAGGTAGAGCTACACACACGATCACGTTTCTAGAATGAACCAATGTCAGTTTACTCTGGCATCTGTATGCTGCAATGAGCATGCTCATTGTATGAGTCGCAATCACATTCTCTCCTGTCAGATATTTTGTACTTTTTGGTATTCATGAGTAGTGCGACGACGACACTTTTTGTTGTTTTTAATTTGGTACAGTACGGTGTCAGTAGGGCGCGCTCAATCTGTGCGTAGGAACAAGTTCGACCTACGGCACAGTACAAGTAAGGTGCAGTATAACGTATTCATACAAGTGACCATAGTAGGCCGTATATTGTACCAAATTCTACCCGCCTTGGGAAAACACTATCGCTTAGATTATAAATAAAGTGAGCTCTACGTGCGTAGGGTTCATAATGATAATGAAGTACCTACGCCAATGATGTTTGTACTCACACTCACACTTTTACTTTGTTTTTTACTTTGTCTTACATGCTGGACTGGGAGTGATAGAAAAACATAGAATGTGCCAGCTGCATGCATCTCTATCTGGAATTGTATTGGGTTTCAGTATTGTAATTTAGGAGATGGGCTGACAATCTGTCACTATACCTAGCAATAACGGAACGACTTTTGTGTAGGTCGTTTACGCTCTGCCTACCCCATTAGGGATAAAGGCGTGATTATATGCACGTGTATGTACATTTTTACTTCGCATCTGCAGAAACTGCAGATAGTACAAAACAAATCCATGCGCAAGATAACGGGGGCGCACTGGTCTTGCATTGCACAACGAAAACCTTCACATAGGTCTCTAAGGAATACTTGAAACAAGCGTTCCGTCCTGACCACAAACATAGATCGTCTCGACGATTTTCGACAATGCGCTTCACTTTCGCAACGAAGCCCTTCCAGCAACCACACTTGCTCTCCGTTGGCGGCGGTGGGGACGGGGACGAAAAAACACTCCTTCGCTTCCACTTTCGCCGATACTGGCACGTTCCGGGTGGATTCTCCCCGATAAGCTCATCCCAAGACAACGCCCTTAGCTGACGTTCAAGACTCAGTGGGCGCACCGCATCAGTAACGCCTTTACTAGCACTCGTGTTCGTGTATCGAGTAGCAAAATTGTTCTTAAAAAACTACTTGCCTTAAATTTCGGTTTCCGTTTCATAAAACCGATTTTCAATCACGGCTGGAATCCGGGTCCGTAAAAGGTCTATTGTCTCACGTGTATGAGTAGTTTTACTGCCCTTTTCTTGTTCTGTGACCATAGCAGGGTGCGTGTCGCTGTCGTTAGAGCACAGAGTCAGAGCAACAACGAAACAAGAAGAGAGCTAGGTATTAGTCGACGTGATCTACAATTCACCTGCCTCTACCACTGCCTCTGACCATCCAATACAATAGCCTACAAAACGATGCTGTTCGAAAACGTGATGTTTTGCAGATTGCCTCAATTCGCGATCACATGTTGTTGGGAATGTTAGTACTGGGTATTTTTGGAAGTAGGGCGAACGATGAGTCTGCTTGGAATCTGACAAGTGCGTTTCCTTGCGATCGAAAATTAAAATTGTTTTAAATCAGAATTGAATTAAAATATGAGAATAAAAATAAAACGTAGCATAGCTACTTACTTAACTCTTCAATAAAATATATCATCTAAAAAATATCTTTAATCTAAGTAAAATCTTATTTAGTCTGTAAACTGTCCTCACTAGTATAGTAGATTTACTCTGTCGTCCTCACCCTATTTCCTATATGGCGAGAATTATTATCCAATAAGAATTAAATACTTTGTTCTTTCGCTATGAGATTGGCAAACTATTTTAGCGTTTATCTATTTTCTTTGCACTTGACCGGGTCCTCTATTTTGCATTAGTTTGTATTTTAAAATCTTAGCTACAAATTGACAACTCGAAGACAGAACATAAAATGACATAAACCTATGATACTAACATGGTTAATTTGTTTAAAATATTTTTGACGATCATTTATATGACATGTAATCTAAATATTTGATAAATGAAATAAATAAATCTAATCTAATCGTTAAAAAAGTAGGTCAGGTACTTACATACCTATCTATCTACACGTGATAACTACACATTTCGATTCTGCTTTTGTTGAAGTATAAATTTAACTATGCTTTGCAGTATTTCATCCATTATTATATTAATTAATCCATCATGGGATTTGTTATGGGTATAATACCTGTAATAATAAATAAATCCATACTAATATTATAAACGCGAAAGTAACTCTGTCTGTTTGTTTGTCACACTTTCACGTCCAAACCAAACGGCTAGACCAATTTTGATGAAATTTGGCAGGATGATAGATAACATCCTGGAGACGGACATAAGCTACTTTTTACCGTGGGAAAACACTTCGTTCCCATGGGAAAATTATTAAGCCGCGGGTGAAACCGCAGGTCGGAAAGCTAGTAATAAATAAAACCGTGGCCCTAGCCGCGCTAACGCGGCACGGCGCGGCGTACTCTTAGCACGTTTTTTTTTTATTTAATTGTAATCTTGAATCTGGAGCAAGGTTAGTGCGTTCGACTAACATTAAAATAGAACAAATAACTTGTGGCACGCACACTACTCTGTTTACAGACTGCTCGAGTTAACTACTTACAACTATAATTCGATACCATTACTTTTTGTCACAAATTAAACTGATATGTATGATAAACACTAACTAAAGGTTTTCTTTTTATTATTGAATTAGTAAACACCTAAAGTGTATTTTAATGGAAATAATTAGTATAAAATAATACAAAATACACTGTGTGTAACAGCTGTAAATATTACATACATACATACATACATAAAATCACGCCTTTATCCCTAATGGGGAAGGCAGAGCAATATTAGGTACTTTAAATATTGTGTGAAGTATGTTTCTGTTTTTTTTAACGATATGGTTTACTAGAAAGATCTTGGTTTTATTAATTTCTTATTTATACCTAAGAAATATAAATACCGGCCAAGTGAGAGTCGGACTTTACGCGTAAGCGATTACTAACTATGTACTGCCTAAAGATTCTAGGCTCCTCCTAAAATAATTTAGCCAGTCCATTAAAGGATTTACTCTTCATATTGTTATAAAAGTTTTACTAACTTTTGCCCGTGACTTTACTTGCGCTAAGTTTTAGGTTTACATTAGGTACCAACTTTAACCAGAGAACTTACAAAAAATAGGAACGTAATATAGATTTTTATACGAATTAATTATTCCTACTTTTATGTAGAATTTTTCTATACATTTAAAATACAGACCCTTTTCTTGTTTAATATCCATTCCATATAATGACAATATTGCTGGCGCATAAAGAAAGCTATGAAGAACATGAAGCCCTCGCTAATATGTGCCTATGCCCAACCTACTAGGTACATAAAAATTAAAATATTTTTATTTTATTTGTGACTCTCTCTCTCATTACGGCCGTATTGAGATGGAGTTAAAACTAAGTACCAATCACTACTTATTAATATTTTGTCATTGTCAAGCTGTTCCGGTTACAGGAGATCCCTACAAAATCCGTAAAACATTGGCTTCGCACCCATATTTCATTCAAGTAAAAACAGTGGTAAACTGGACTCAACCGAATTTCGATGTGTAACGCTTTGTAAGCGTGCAGTTGCGTACTTGACCGATTATTTAGTAAAGAAAACAATGTGTACTTTGGGAAACAGTAGGTTGGTGGTATCAGCAGCGGACCTCGCCTGTGACCTACTGACCCAGATCGGGGCGCGCGGCAGCTCCAATCGTTTATATCGTCCATAGGCCACGAGCACGTATTTACCACACTGATGCACGACCACGACAGAGACTGTTATAGCTATATTTATACATTTTTATGTTAATATCAAAGCAGTTAAGTTAATAAATAAGTAAGATTGTTACTGTTACTCCATGTTTGCCTCTTTCTCGCTATACATTTTATATTATAGGACATATACAGGGTGAAATAGACTCTATTTAATAGAGCAGAGCCCAGATTCATAGTTTCATACACTAACATTTTGGTCAACTATTTTATTTTTGATGTATAGAATTTTATTATACAGTGCGTAAAAAAAATACTGCTTTCTTTAAACCACATGTTCTACTAATGATATATAACAAACAACTTTCCCAAAACCTGACATGCTCGAAAAAAAAATAGTTCTCTGTAAAATAAAATTAGAGGAGCGTGAGCAGTTTTTGTATGAAGAAGGTAATTTTATTTTCGTGTTAATATTTTGTGCTTTGGGAAAGTTGTTTGTTATTATTAGTAGAGCGTGTGGTTTAAATGAAGGCAGTGCTTTTTACACCCTGTATAATGTATTACTCCTTCCTGTGCAGTTAATAGTGACCATATCCATACAAGACGTGTCGTTTCAAATTGGTCCAGCGTAAAGTAATGTCCCGTTTCATGAACTTTGTAGACTCGTAAAAACATGAAATCTTCAAATTCTGTTTCACACAGTTACTTTTTACAATTAACAACAATATAAGTTACAAATTTAAATTGTGATTGTGTAAGTAAAAATGGGAACGAGGTCTTCAAACTGTACGTGAGGATAAATGCAGTGTTCTCGCTACAGTCAGTTAATGATTCATGACTTCATTCGCCGATCTGTAACGACTGTCATCAGCTGTCATGTGTCATTTATGCGATGCTAATGCTAGGACAACGCCAAACTACACAAAAATTGAAGTAGGAGTAACAACAGTACCTATTATGTTGTGCTTTTTGTCATACATAATTAAAACTAAAACTCCAGAAGAATTTAATATATGTATAAAGATAAACATAAGGGAACACATCTTTTCCGAAATCATATTACAAGAGCTTTTTTATAGTATTAAGTGTAGCTAATGCCATACAGACTGGGAGACCTTACACTCATTGTGGACCAAGGAGACTTCAAAAATAACCTACAAACGATGTCTTTAAAAAAAATAAGCTTTAGTATGCCGACTTTAGTAGGGGTACTGGCATGGCATACCAATATTACATAAAAATAAAAATTGGCCAAGAGCGTGTCGGACACGCCCATATTTAGGGTTCCGTAGCCTTACATGTTTAGATATAACAACATAATACATACATACATATAACAACATAATTATCTTTATAATTTGATTTCAAGCTCATGCATAAGGATCATTTCACCTTTACTTTACAGATTAAGTAGGTACTTTTTGTTGAAACGGTTTTTCCTAAATATTTCGCAAACTCTAAAAAAATCTAGAAATGTAAAAAATAATTCAAAAATATTATTTTTGGACCCCTCCCATACAAGTGAAAGGGGGGCAAAAATTTTATTTTATTTTTGCATTTAAAGTTTCGAAGATATGACTACTGGGACAAATTTGTGACAAATATTGCAACTTTGAATGCAAATATCTCGAGACAGAAATTTTTCAGACTTTTTTTCAAAAAAACCTCCATTTTATTTTAAAAGACCTGTCTAACGATACCCCACTCAATATACTACAAAAAAAAAAATTTTGCCCCCCTTTCACTTGTATGGGAGGGGGTCCAAAAATAATATTTTTGAATTATTTTTTTACATTTCTAGATTTGCGTCATCATAATCTACCTTGATATCAAATTTCATGGTAATAGGTGAAAAACTGAGGTTTTCACAGTAGCGCCGCATACAGACGGACAGACAGACACACAGACAGACAGACATGGCGAAACTATAAGGGTTCCTAGTTGACTACGGAACCCTAAAAATGAACTCGCTACCGCTCATGACACCTATGCCAATCTACAGATCATATTCTAAATAATAGAAATTACCCTTTGGTATTATCCTAAAAGCGACGCCGCCGAACAAAATTACAAGCATTCTTTCATGATAAAATCATGACTTATTGTAGTATAGGACCAGGTATAATATTATGTAAAAAAAAATGCTTGTTCGGCGCCACTTTTCGAGATTTTACCAAAGCGCATTTTCTGTGTCTATTTCTATTTTCTGTCGATTAGCATGAATTTTATTGCTAAAACTACGCCAAAAAAATTTAAAGCCCTTTCTTTAAAAAAAAAACCGGTCAAGTGCGAGGCGGACTCGCTCACCGAGGCTTCCGTACAAACTTAAGTTTACTGTTGTCCTCATACTAGATATAGGGAGACGACTACAAAAATAAGTTTGTAATCCTTTTTTTGTGATATTTGAAAAAAATAGGGTGTGCAATCTCGGTATTCCAAGATCTCGAAATACCGAGATCTCGCATCAATTTCGCAAAATCAATCTTGCACCCAAAATTGTGCGCGATCTCGCAAGATTTGCAAGATTACGCAGCAAACACATTCCGTGACCATTTATATTAATAATGGACCCACTTCTTCCTCTACATCTTCAGATCTTATTGTGGCAGTTGATCTAGCACATGATGATGACATGCCTCTATCAGAAGCCGCAAAAACACCTCTCTCTCTCTTGACGAGGAACTGCTGATGATTTTAAAAGCTCGCCCACAAGAACGCCCATCACTTGCAAAGGGTTCATTATTTGATAAAGTCATTAGACAAGAGTTCAATCTCTTCGAATCAGACGGGGCAAAAGGGCAGCACAGTACCTGCAGTCAGCGTATCAGTGCCTAACATCAGTGGTGCCAACCAACTGACTTCGAATCTTTTTCAAAATAACTCATAATACTAATTAATAAAGCAATTTGATTATAATAAATAAATTTTTAATTTAATTCTATGTTCTTAGAATAGAAAATTTTCAAAATTTTAGTACAATAGATACGTATTAAATAAATTCATCGTAGATTTGCGAGATCTCGCAAAATACCGAGATTTTGCAAGATTAGACTTTCAGAATCTTGCAAATACCGAGATCGAAGATTAGCTGCAAGATTGCACTCCCTAGAAAAAAATTACAGTAGTTAGATTTTTTTCTTTGATTGTGCTATTAAACACTGCTCCTACTAAATTTCATGATTGTAGGTCCACGAGAAGTACCCTGTAGGTTTTTGAATCTTGAGGAAGGCAAAACCTGTAGGGTACTTCCCGGTGACCGAGGATCTTGAAATTTGGCAAGAAGCAATGTCTCCTAGCACAACCAAAGGAAAAAATCCACAAACTATATTTTTTAGTTAGATCACAAAAAAAAAGAATACTTTTAGTTTTTGGTTTCCTTGCAACTAATCAAACAAATCTTCGTATCTTTTGATTGCGAGGACTTATAAGTATGATTCTTTTACAGCTTCAAGGGACCCTAGATTTGAGTATTCAGTATGAATTACAACTTGATACCGTCACGCGTTCTTGAGAAAAAGGATCTTGACAGACGGACAGACAGACAGACACAGACGGACAACCGAGTGATCCTATAAGGGTTCCTTTTTTCCTTTTGAGGTACGGAACCCTAAAAAGCGCTTAAAGAGTTTTTTTTTGTTTACTTGGAACGGGTTAGCTCTTGACTCTAGCGAGCTAACCCAGAAAACGCCTGTTAAGGCACTGGTAGTCTCACGCACCGACGGAACACAGCAAGCTGTTTGGCGCCGGACTCCGGTGAGAGGGTCGCTAGCCAGGCGGCCCCTTGCGGAGCCTACCGATGGTACCTTGTTTGAGCTGAAGGCATTCAAAATTTAGGCGCGAACAAGCTGAACGTTGGTCAGTTTAACCGTCCTCGTACTAGATGCACGCAGCACATGTTTTATTTATTAATCAACGATGAAACAACAACTGAAACTAGGACGAGCAAACACCTATCTATGGGTCGATATCCTCTCACTACTTTTACAGAAACTAGTCACACGGATTATTTAGATTTTTATTTGATTCACCGAAGTGAAGCGATTTCATTATTAAGTTGAATTGCAATTAAGCCCTGTATAGTTGTAAAACTACACGGCTAGATGTCGCTGACGTCCACTTTGACGTGTGCATAAGAAAGACTTATGATAAATTCGCCACAGCCGCAACCCCCTCGGTAGCTTAGTAGGCAGAGCGACGGAACGGCATTCCGAAAGTTGCAGGTTCAAGTCCTGCCCGAGGCGAATTTATTATTTCGTTCTTTCATATTATATTTCACTTTGAAACGCACACATTTGTAAATTAACATCCCAACAAAAATATAGGTATTTCATAAAAAATATGACAAGTCTCGATAATTCCTAATAATTTGCACAAAAATATTTCTATAATACTATATAACGATTTATAGGCTAAAAAAAAAAATAGAATATGTGGTTTAAAGGAACGCAATACTTTTGTAACATCCTGTAAACTTGCGAAAATAAATAGATGGTTCTAGAAAAGAATTATACCGTAAAAGAATTAGTCGATTCCGTATGCCCTATGAAGCATACCGTATCACAGACCGTATGGAGGCAAATATTAAAATTCTAAACAAGTGTCCATTGTTTAGGTAGGTCTAGGTATGTTACGTTTCTGCGCATTGCACCCCATTCCAGGAAATCTTACGAGCTATGTGTGTATCTATTCATTATTTATTAGATGTACATAATTTAAGATGCGATTTATTCTGATTATGATTCAATAAAACATCAGGGCGCGGTGACCCGGCCGCCGCCGCCGGTTCCCTGGCAGCTGGCACATATCAACAAGTCTGCGACATACTTACATTAGCAAGAGCATTTCCAAATTTTACTGCTCTTCGAAGATAATAATGCCAAAGATCCTAGAAATCTTGCCAAAAAAGTTGATGTAATTCTTTACGATGTCAGGCTAAAATAAAAGTTTATCGTGTTTTCCTGAACTCAAAAAAAAACATAAAATGATGGGATTCTCTATTATACAACCTGAAGTTGCGGTTAATATTATATTTTAAGTATGTACAAGAAAACGTTAGCGGTCAAGTATTAAGTTGGTAAATAAACATAGTTAAGAAATATATTATATTATACTTATGAAATAACTCAAGGTCAAGCGCTGGAGCTAGAAAGTTTTCAGGGTTATATTGAATTTATACAAACATGTGAAGAGAAATAAATCTAAAGCTACAGGATGCTGGAATATTTAACTTTTTTTCAAATGTTATTAATAGGATAGATGGACTGACGTTCTCACAAAAGAATTTGCATAATACGGTATACTTCGTACACTATTTGCATGAATTACTTATAGAACTGTAATGTAAGTAAAATATCAGAAAAAAAAAAAACGACAAAATGCGAGTCGGGGGCTCCCATTTATAGGGTTCCGTAGTTATGTTATGTATACTTTAAATTAAAATGTTTAAAATTATTATTTTTTACCCCTCCTTTCACCTGTAGGAAGGAGGGTTCCAGAAATAACATGTAGGTCTATAAGAAGTTTTTATCTACTCTCATTATAGTAATGTTGGAATTATAAACGTCAAAACAAATATATATATATTTACATACTTTACAAACACTATGCCGAAATGGAAAAAAAAAAGTTTATATTTCGATTCACCTGCTCTAACAAAGCTACATTGAAAAGTAAAATGTTCACAACTCTAGTTCTAAGAACATTATTTCGTCTATTTATTAACATTTTATTTATTGGAAACATTTGTTACTTAACATCTGATTGGTAAAATTATAACAGGTACTATGTGTGTATGTTTTCTATCTGCGCATACCTTTATAGCCAAGGGCTGCCTACGCAATGCGTCGTAGGGCTTCCCACTGTAATTGAGAGCTCATGTCCTTGATATTTCGTAATCAGATACTCGTGTTACACTGGCTTGCGTTTCTTGATACATACACATATTTTTCTGTACATCTGAAATAAATCAAATATTTATTATTCAGTTCTCAGAGAAACAAGAACAACTGACATTTTATGAAAATCAAGGTCAAACTCATTCTTAAAACTACAGATTCCTCACCATTTATTTTTTTGGAATTGGCGACGGGATCATTATGGAATTGGTTAGCATCATCTGTTCGAAATATTTAAAAAAGTATTGGAAAATTAGCCTAAAAGTTTGACCTTAAAATTTGTGCTGAAAGAGGTTTTTTTTACTCGAAATGGGTTGAACGCCATCGTATTTACTTACCTGAATGAGGCTGCTTAGCTTACTGAAGTCTTCACCATAGAATCCTAACCTCAATTGCTCCACAATGGTGAAATCTATTGCAATGAAACTAGCAAGGTAAATGGTGAGGATTCTAAAGTGACCTGTAAATATATCAACCCACTTAATTTTAACTTTTCATATTATGCACTTTAAATTTGGAAATATATGTAAATACAATGTTATACTCAACACTTCTTTTTGTTAATACATACATTACATAATTATACCTACCGGATTTGCAAGGTGTCTTCCATTCTGAACTGGGAGTATAATGAAAGAAAAACATAGAATGTGCCGCCTGCTTCTCTTTTCGGGCATGCTATAAAAACCGGCAAAGGGATTCTGTCACTATAGCTAAAATTAATGGCGAAATCTCCTTTTTATTTTTACGAGGCGTTTTGAGCTCAGCTTACTTACTACTTATAGATGTAGGCACAATAAATTTAAAGATACAGCCAATCCCAATGAAATAGGGGAATATATAATTGGACCCTAAAAATAATGTAACACACTTAAAACGTTTAGCTCTAAAATTAATTGAATGAACTAAAAACGATAATGTGCTCCACTATAAATATGCTTAGTCTTTGCTCTATACTATACCATTTAATTTTATATGTAGTGCATGTGTATGAGCGTAGTAAATAAATAGTACTTATTACTGCCCGTGCCCATATTTTAGAATGTGGACTTATTTTAGGACCTGCACATAAGAACTTTCCCAAAGGAAAATATTATTCCTGTATTTATGAAGTGAACACGAGATTGAGAGCAATATTGAGTACGGATTTGACAGAACTTTTGTACTGAAATGTCATTTTTCTGATACGAACTTAAACTCGCTGTCAAAAACTGTTACTTAATACGGACCATTAAAGAAATGTGAAAAAAAATACCTTTTTAATACTTTCCAATGTGCCATTTTAAAGAGCGTCTAGAGATTATCTGGTTTTGCCTAACGTTTCGTTACGCAGTTGCTTTCCGACTATTTTGCGACACATTTATAGTGCTGACGTTTTTTTTGTAGTGAAAATAATAAAATGAAGATTTACTATGGTTTTACACCATTTTTTTTTGTTGCTTTCATCAAATTCAAAGTGTTTTTAAATATATCCCACCCAACCCAATGGGCGCTTTTCCACTAGACGGCACGTCACCGGCAACGGCGACGGCAAGATACCGTCGACGATATCGTAAGTGAGATAATGTATGAAAATCAATGAAATTATATGACACGCTTTTCCACTTGCCGGCACGTCACCGGCACGGCATGTCATCGATTCCCATAGATATTGTCACGTGATCGTCGCCGTGCCGGTGCCGTGCCGTCTAGAGTGATTGATATTTTACATTGAAAAAAAAAATGTTGCTTATTTTTCTTTTATTCAAAGCCTGTGAAGGCGTTGTTGAGAAACTGCCTCCATCCTGATCTGTGTCAAGGTGACCCAGTCCCAAATTACTGAAGAGAAAAAAGAACGGGTGTACGTACAGTCATACATACATAAAGTCTTTGGCAACACGATTAATAGAATACAATTTTTAATGTACAGTTAGGAAAGTTGAAAAATCTATGGAAAATCAAACTAATTTATCGATAGTTACAGGAAACCACATAGTACGGCTCCATGTCCGAACAAAAGTCAGTTTTATGGTCCCATCGTGAAGAAAGCATGAAACTTGGCATGAATGTAGCTGTCATGTATGTGCTTCAATGCAGATATGGAAGCATGTTGAGAAATTAGTTTTTCCCCCCCTTCCCCCCCTTTTTATGTGCCAAATCGTGGTTTTTTTTATTTTTTATGAAAACGGGTACAGCTATCAGAAAACTGTCAAAGATCAATATGTTCCCTATGAAATTCTCTACAATATTGTCATTGGACGTATGTTGATAGAATTTATAGTTTACAAAATATGTACAAATTCTATGAAAAGACATGCCCTTCTGTGACGGGTTTCAACTCACCCACTTTTTTGAAATGCGTATATTTCAAAAACTACTTGACGGATTCTGAAGTTCTTTATTTTATTTTGTTGGGTATATTATAAAGATTATTATAAACAGAAAAAAACACTACCTTATCATATATAATTTAGCTGTTATTTACATTTGAAAGAAAAAAAAAAAAGTATGATTTTATTTTACTTTCTTAATATTTGGCCGCCATCTTTATTTTCTTAAACTTTAATTTATTTATGTTATTTTAGAGGTCAACACCAATCAAATGACACCTCGATCATTAAAATCGGTGCAGCCGTTTTGAGACAATTTATTTCTTTTGATTATATAGCCGCCATTTTGGAAACGGTCCGCCATCTTGAATTCCAGTGGGTAACTCGTCGGGTGTCTCGGACAAAATCATTCATATTGGTCCCTACTATCACTATGCAAAGTGGCTTGCTTTCTGCACAAACTGATGTTTCCATCTTAAAAATGGCTCTAAGACCTATGACTAACGGATATTCGCTCAGCGCTTTTTCAACATCGCTATAAAATTCTTCCAGGCCGTCATCGCTGCTTTTGCTTGTGGGTGCGTATACCTGAACTACTTTCATTTTGTATCTATCGCTGATGTTAAATATACCGTAGATAACTCTAGTTGATATTGCGGTTATGCTCTTCAGCTTATCACTAAATGACTTGTGCACGAGTAGGCCCACTCCACCTTGTGAACTATTATCTCCTTTGTAGTACAGCAGGTGTCCCGATCGTAGCTTTGTAAGTTCTTCCCCGTGTCTTCGGGTCTCGCTCAGTCCCATGATGGTCCAGTTTATTTTATCCAGTACACTTGTTTCCAAATCGCAAAGTTTGTCGTCATGCAAAAGGGTTGTGATATTAAACGTAGCCAGGTTATTCGTTGTTGAGCAGCCGTGCGTCTTACAGAGATCCTAGCACCCTCTGTCCTGCCGGTTTCCCGACCGCTGCCGTAGCCGGCCCAAGCAGGACCGCTGGGGACTGAGGGCCGATTTGATTTTTTGTCTTTCATGAAGGTCTAATAGTGGCCTTAAAACGCCGCGCTGGCCATTGCGTGTTGGCGAGTTGGGCCTTTCTAGGGGGATTTAGCCCCTAAGGCCTCCGTAGCCTCTTCCAGCCGGTTACCCGGCTAGGAGTATGGTTATACCGCCAATGCTCGGTCGCCAGAGCCTCGTCCGTTATCTAGCAGGGAGCACCGCGGTGCGGTGTAAACCACGCCGCCGCCATCCGGCGCGTGCAGGTGTGAGGTTGACAGTAGGGCCGGATAAGATGTTAGTTTCGTTCTCCCCTTACTCCCCGATATAAATATATATATGATTAAAACTGTAATTAACTGTGTTTTTAATAAATTGCTTGAAACCCTAGACCCTAGCTTTAAATCTGGAAAGATAGTATTGTAATTCTAGTATTAGTAGTAATTATAGTATTGTAAAGGTAGTATTGTGCTTCCATGCTGGACTGGGAGCGATGGAAAAACATAGAATGTGCCAGCTGCATCTCCTCCCGGGCATGCTGTAAAAACCAGCTAAGGGATACGAGGGTTTCAATTATTGCAATTTAGGCGATGGACTGACAACCCGTCACTAAAGCAATACACTACCTACATAATAATCTTTAATTAATAGCCCTCAAAACTTGTCAGACGTGGCGGGACGACCTTATTTAGGTCGTTTTCGCTCTGCCTACCCCATTTGGGATAAAGGCGTGATTTTATGTATGTATGGTATGTATGTAGTATTGTAAAAAGGAAAAAAAAGAGTACTTGAGTCAGACGCGGTAAGCTGTAACTCTGGAAATAATGCCTCTACGACTATGAAATAAGTGTCATTTTGTAGCTTAATGTATAAGGTATATAACTTCTTTAGACTATTTTATCACCACTCTTGTCGTTTTCCTATAAATGGAGCAAGAAAGAAAAAAGTGTGCCTGTTTTTACAATTTCATAATACGTTGGTGGCTGTATACAGAAATATATTAATCTTACCACTATACAATGTAGTATCGTTTTGTAGGTAATTTATCGACGATGATTTGGTCTCTGAAGAGTAAACTCCTCAGTCTTATGGTTTTTGTAGAAAATTCGAAAAACCAGAATGAGGGAGATAAAAAGGGGGGGAAGTGGGGGGAAAAATAATTTCTTGAAGTGCTTCCATATCTACATTGAAGCACATATATGACAGCTACATTCATGCCAAGTTTCATGCTTTCTTCACGATGGGACCGTATTTCAAGTTAAGGACTCGTACTAACAGCAGAAAACTGTCTTTATATTTTTACTTGCGTCTGTAATGCAAGTAGGTGTACCTACTAAGTTTAAGCAGTGTGTTGTTTTCTACTCTTTGAGATAAGTATTTCTGTGTGTGTTCAGTAAATAAAAAAAAAGAAAACTTAATACTTATTAGAATAGTGACCTAAGTTCGCGTGGGTATAATATTTATTTCATTACGGGAAGAATTAAAAATTCTGTTTAGTTTAAGTTGTCCGCCTCATAATGACAGACCACCTCTCTAACTCCCTTAAAATTTCCCCGTGATTAAACAAGTAGGCACAAAGGTCGTTTTAAATTAGTAGCTACGGTGTCCGGTTTTTGTGTATTCAAAACGACAGTAAGCACTATTGGTGTCAAGGTGCGGATCGGCGGTTGCGCAAACCGTTTTTTAATACCTACTACGCCCGGTCCGAGGTAATTAATTCGATTCGGAGTGTTGCAACGAGCGATACACCGCCAGTTTTCGTGCTCCAAACTCACCGACAATTTCGTGAATCAACTTTTGGGGATTTGAAGGTCGTTGCATTAGTCTTTAGCAATCGACTCAAATTTTTTGTTTGTTGGTGTGAACCTTTCCAAACGCCTTTATGAAATTCATTTTGGCTTAGAACGTCAATTGATATTATGAATTAAAAAATATTCAAAAACTAGGACCATTTTCTTTTACTAAGCCTTTAAACATAAAGCTCTGAAAAAACTTATTTTAAGAAAAAAGCATTTTAAAACATAATCGAATAAAATAAATCACCCTTTCAATATTTTATCACATTGGTTTTGATGTATTAATCCAACTTATAAACATCATTATAAAGTCATGTACCTTAATAATCTATAAGAAAAATTAAAATTGCGTGAATTCGCCATACCTACTTTACAAAACTGCGTATATCTCGGACGAAAACTAAAAGCCGGCAACAGGACCCTTTTTACTTGGACGCCCACAAATGATAGTGAGAAATAATGTAGGTACATAATGAAACATATCTTCGAGGTCTTAAAGTCGCTAAGCCTAGGGCTGGTAGGAAACATTATACTAAATAAAATAAAACATAATAAATAAAATACGGCGACAGTGACCATTCTCAAACTCGTTACTTGTTCTAGCGAGTACCTAGTACTAGTACCTACCCACCTTTGAAATAAAAGACCCAGAATGTCCTCTCGGTGGCCCTGCTCTCGATCGCTCTCCGTAGATGGCTCAGCCGCAGACTAGGTCGAGGATAACTACTACGGCGTCAGTGTCACAACTAGCTAAACTTCACACGCCTGCTCTACTCGCCTCGCAGTCCATTACCACCTTTATTACTTCATACCGTAAACAAGTACAAACGCGCGTGGTGATGTAAATCGATTCGTGAATTTGATCGCGCCATCTATGCGTGGTAACGGCGTGCTGTGGTCAGCCGTATATTGCATACACGTAAATACGTAACGAGTATTCGGAATATGCTGTTTGTATGAATGGCCTTAGATCTCAAGGCTGTCAAACATAAACCATACAAAGTCACGCTTTTACATTAATTTTCAATTCATACAGCGTTTTGTGGGCCTTGTAGACTAGTAGGCGTTTTTCTCAATATAATATGAGCTTGAACTTAGATAATTAATGCATTTTATAGTAAGCGACATCATTAAGAGACACGATGCCCTAGCCTTGTTCATTATTACCTTGCCTCGCCTCCACCTTTCTCGAATGAAACTGCTGCAATAATAAGTTTACATGTCTGTTTATATTTTCTTCGGATCTAATTATTTATTTCAATCTGTATAATGTTGTTTACAATAGATTCCTTCGCCATCGACACTGTACCTATTCAGTTACGTAGAATAACAACCCATTAGCAAAGCACCGGATAAATGAATCCTTGTGTGATGTCAGGAATCTCCGTGACCTAATTCTGAGAAGAGCCACACTTATCTACTTACTTGAAACATCAACACATGTAATAGAGTAGTAGTTGCCAGTTACCTATGTTATTTATTTGGAAAAGAAACTCGTTACCTACCTATCACTAACAAAGAATTCTGCAGTAGTAGTGGTAGGTACACGATTATTAGCATTGAATCGCATAACGCATAACGCATTGATGGAAGTATTGTGTGAGCTTTCTTCAATGCATGTCCTTCACAACATCCATAGACATAGACCCATGTAGGGACGATACTTGGCGCCGATTAACGGAAAATTGTCATCACTCATTTTATTACAATTCAGTACAGTTTATTATTAAGCTACATAGGTATATCACCCGATTTTTGTATTAGCTTCATTTTCTAAAGACCTATCTTATATAATGGAAAATGTACCTAAATCATACTAAATAAATTATGTACGTTGGCAATAGTTTCAAAACAAATTGTTTATTCATTTTAACACCGTACCACCACCACCTCCGTTGCGGCAAATAACTACATATAGAAATGCTAGGCACGCTCGACGCTCGCTCGCAACCTTGTGACGATTGAGCAACACTTTTGGTCACTTTTTAACGGCGCCTAATGCTCTCTTAACATATGCCAACAACACGGCTCTGAACGAGATTGTGAAACACCAAAATGAAACTGTCAGGGCTATTCGTGTAATATTTACAGTCCTTACGATTTTGTGATACGAGGGCAGAAATTTAGTTACTAAAAAGGTAATTATAAAATCATTACATTATGGATGGGCTTAAATATGTAAACGGAACGGTGTTGAGGTTTCCCCACATCATCCCTTAGCAAGCATTCGCATTCGCGCGAGTGTCTCACGAACCGCCGGCGCCGCCGTCGCCGGCGCCGCCGGCGCAGGCTCAGTCAGGCGCGGGCGGCGGTGGGGGGGGCCCCTACTTATCTAGACGTAGCGTCACGTCACTATACTCACCTCACGCCGACTACAATGGCGCCCGACCTTCGCCTACTTATTCGCTCGTTCGGATCCAGCCACTCAGCGATCTTTTCAAAACAAAACATTGTAGGTACTATACACACGTCGATATTTGAATTTTTGCGTAATCCCACTTATTTTACTTCAATTACAAAAATGTTCTACTACAAATGTTGCCAATGCTAGTCACATCAGAATACGTGGGTACCTATTATTTAACAATGGTTAAATAGATAAATAAACATGTCGGAACAAACCAACTAAAGCCTTTTTTTGCTGACCAACCCACCAACCAAACCTGGCACTCCTTTATTTTTTTTGCTAAAACACGGATAATTAGACAATGGTGTTGCGAGACCATTGTCGTATCTTACTCGAAAAAGTCAGGATATTTGCGAAAAAACTCATCGTTCTTCTAACATTTGATATCCTGAACTGAAATAAAAACGCTGATTGGTCGGTTAGCGCACGCAAAACAAAATCTCTTCTGATTGGTTGATTAAATGTCAATCATAAACGCATGTTATTTAACCAATCTGAATAAGATAAAATCAGTAAGTAAATATCTAGCCAATCAGAGTTAAAGGATATCTAATGTTACTAGAACGGCGAGTTTTTTTGCAAAAATCCTGACTGTATCCAGTACTTAATTTTCACCACTGTCTAATTATCCGCGTTTTCGCCAAATCCCTAGGATTTTCGCGAAGATTCGAATTATCAAATATCCTACGACACAATATACCCTTTCTGTTACACGTTATATGCCGCTGACAAACAGACAAAAATGTTAGCAGTAGCAGCAGAGACCATTTTTGTTCCTATCACACAGTATATTTAAGTAACTTAGATTATACGTATACTATTGTAACATGTTGTTATTGTGTTGTGTGTGGAACAAAATAAATTTATTTTCATTTCATTTCAGTAAGGGAGGACCCCGTAATTTAAAACATTGTTTTTATTTTTTGTTGCTATAGCAAGAATAAAAATCCACAAGGTGTGACATTTTTTATTATCTACCTATTACGATTCATATAGTATGGGAATATGGGTATTATGGTATGGTACAGCCCGCTGACGAAAATTCTATCTATAAAGTCACGGTCGAAAATTCACCACTTTTGCTTTATTTTTATTTATTGCAGTTAAAGCAGCAAAAGAAATACCTACAAATTCTGTGAAGAACAATACAGTCCAATGAAAAATCTATCATTATAATACCAGCCCGTCAAGATGGACATTTGATATATTTTGAACAAGCACATTTTCTATTTTTGTCATGTTTGCTACCGAGTAAGTAGTTCCTATCAGTTGTTTACACAGTGTATTCATATATACTCGTAAATACAACATGAAACTGAACGTGAGCTGTGACCTACATTCTGTGTCAACTGCAATTCTGTTATCCTCTGTCCTGGTTTTAGTAAACTTGACCCAGATCTCGCGATGTATGTGTAATTTATATAAATAACCTGCATGAGTGCATGATTATATGTATGTGCGCGGTGTGCAGTTGTGCACCACGGCCGTCGGTTAATGAAAAATGTATGGCCACAGAATATAATAGTACAGCTGAGCTGTATTGATCCAGTAATTATATTTGTATTGATCCAGTTATTAGAAACTTAAAATTATTAAAACAAATACATATTAAAAAACGGTCAAGTGCGAGTCGGACTCGCTCACCGAGGCTTCCGTACTAACTTGAGAGTATTCAAAGCGAATATAGAACCCTCCCTATAGCAACGAGACTTTTTTTCACACTTAAATATGAACTGGACTAAAGAACAAACTTAACTTTGCTGTCGTCCCCATACTAGATATAGAGAGACGACTACGAAATAAGTTTGTAATGTAAAGAATACTTTTTTTTTTATATATTTTTTATATTTAAACAAATTTACAGTTTTTGGATTTTTTCCTTTGATTGTGCTATTAGACACTGCTTCCTTCTAAATTTCATGATTGTAAGGCCACGGGAAGTACCCTATAGGTTTTTGAATTCTTTTACAGCTTTAAGGGACCGTAGACTTGAGTATTCAGTATTAATTTCAACTTAATACATTCACGCATTTCCGAGAAAAAGGGTTGGGACAGACAGACGGACGGACAACCGAGTGATCCTGAGTGATTTTGAGGTACAGAACCCTAAAAAGAACGTTATGATGTGCTCAAAAGTAGGTACCATGTCATTTTATTGATTTTATTCTAAGGTAAAAATTAGACGTGCTTTTGCAGTGCCCTGGTTAGGATAGGATAGTTACCTCTCAGTACACAATTACGTCGTCGATCCGTTGTTGCGTGAAAATGGAAAGATTTTCTTCAACCGCTTGACCTAGAAAATTAGAAAAAAGTGTCTAACAAAACGATCTATTTAAAGTGCACTACTCGGCTTGTTCCGAAATGTCACTGCAAGGGCAAGGGGTGTAGGGGTGCCCCCAGTCCGCGCGCAGTGGGACGGTGGGGAGAGGAGGGAGGGGCTGTGTGTGCTCCTCCTGGCCCATTTCCCAGCATGATATTGACCTGCCCGCCCTAGATACGTAATTGCACTATGCTCAATAATGCTCATGTGTCAAACGCGATCATAACATGCATGAGTTATGATGATGATGATGATGATCTACAGCAAAATAAGCATTAACTTTATTTAATAAAAAAATATTTATTTATTTTTGCTAATATTAGCCGAAAGAAAAAAGCAAGTAATTGATTATCAATTTCTAATCTCAGTAGCTAGTCGAGTCAGTAGTACAGTCTTCGTCGTGCAATAGTATAAGAGGTGAACACGGATTGACTGAATCATCGGGAAAATGACTGATTCTGTACTAGTACCTAAATAGAGCATGTAGACCACTTATGCGCATCGGATCGTGTTGGTGTGCCTTCAGAGTGAAGCTCAATTAGCCGATTCTAAAACTATACACTATACATTTCAGCACGTGGTTACGTAAAAAAGGCAAAATTAACTTTTCCGAAAATATCTTTGGAGGCTGTATCTCCTAAACAGAGCATCTAATCAGTCAGTCCTTTTACAGTGCGTATAGTGAGTATACAAAGTATCTTAAAGTAATTTTTCAGCCTATTCTAAGATGATTCAGTCACTGGATCATAACCACGTGCTTGAACAGCTGTAGCTACCAGACCAACCTTCACCATGAAGGTAGACCAACACCATCTGATGCGCATAAGTGGTGTACATGCTCTTTATACGGTATCAGCCATTTCTACGATGATTCAGACAACCCGTGGTCACCTCTGGTAACATAACCTGAGACTGTAATATTAAATGGGATATAGAATAAGATACTCACTTATCTACAAAAAAGCTAATTTAATTGCATAATGTATATGCCTATGACCTGTAAATAATTTGTTATACTTAAAATGAAAGCAGCAGTAGTGATTTCTATTCTACAAGAAACTCCATGAATAAAAAGTTCATATTCTTAATAAAGTTGAATAATAGGTACTTAGTTTAAAAAAATCTATCCTATGATAAGCAACTTATTTTTGTGGTACAAAACTACTCAAGATGCCGCTGCTCAGCTCAATCAGAGTGTGCCATATGAAAGTGTAGAAACGCGTGTTCCAGAAATATCGTTTGAACTGGCAGTTGTTAAATCCCCCCCTCCCCCTGCGCTGACGCTGACGCCGCCCTGACCCACTTGCGAGTGAACTTGGCCTGTTTTCCACCCGACCCTAGACGCTCACGCCGATGTTATAATAAAACACCTATAATACATGCTACACTTTCCAGAACGTAACCCAGATTTGATATTAGATTTATCCTTAACTACTTATTACGTGTTAAGAACCATATTAGTTTAATAACAATATTTTTCATTGTTAAGTATAAAATTAAATAAGTTATGTAAACATTAAATTACCGCGTTCTGTTTTTGTATAATTAAAATACTATAGTAGATTGTTGACCAAGGATTGTTATACATCAATTGCATACGAGGGTATCGTCAAGAAAACCGAGTGTGCAATTGATGTTAACAACCGAGACAAACGCTCTGCTTAACATAAATATATCGAATGAAAGATAAGAAAGCATAAAAATTGGAAAATTGAATGCGATTTGAGTAAATACGCGATTCCTAGAATGGTTAAAGTTGATCAACTTTTAACTTTTTTACATATCTCATGCTCTATAAAGTGGTCATTGGTTCCCTCATAGCGGGTTAACTATGTTGCCAAAAACTCCCAAGGGAAAACTTAAATTAAAAAAAAGAACTGTCAAAAAGCTATATTTCAAAAAGTCAAAAGACCTATTTTATTTTTCTTCCATTCTCGGAATCGTCTATTCATTCGAATCGAAATCGATTTTTCAAACGAAATTGTATTGGAATTTAAAATTTAATTTTAATTTCGAACTGGCCAGTATTATTTGTGTCGCATGGAATAAGGCGTCAAAAAAATAAACATGGTGATGGGAAATGAATTAATTTCTGGGTTTTTTGTGGTTTTTATAACCTCAAAATTTGTGTTTGTCGAATTTAATACTCAGTATTTTAATAAGAAACATCAAATATTTAAACAATCAGTACGATGTACAAAATTCCTACTGTAAGTTAGATAAATTATCTTACGCGAATAGAGATATTTTGTGAAGGATGAAATCATACATAGTGAAGTGAGTGACTTTTGCTTACATATTTTCAAGCTTTAATTTTCCTATATTTTTTTTTCATTTGAACTTATCTTTCATTTGATATGTAAAGCAGTGTGTTCCACTCGAATGTTATACATCAATGGCATACTCGTTTTCTAGGCGCCCTCGCTGTGCTATTGATGTATAAAAACACTTGTGTAACAATCTACTATTAAATATAGTTTTTAATTTTGACTGACAGTTCTTTTTTCAAATTTCATTATTTTTTCCCTTGGGAGATTTTTTGGCAACCTTGTAACCCCGCTTATAGGCAACCAATGACCACTTACAGAGCATGAGATATGTAAAACAGTTTTCTAGAATGCTTGCTTACACTTCACATGTTCAGTGCATCAAGGGCAAATAACTAGTTTGTTTTCTCTGTTCCAATGATAAAACCTTAGTCGCTAAAGTCGTTTAAACAATAGTAAAATAATTCTTAGAAATTTAATTATTTGTTCTATGGGTTATTTTAATATAATAAGGCATAAAACAGCCCTTGACACAGTCTTTGACTTATAATGGAAGGAAGTACCCGTAAGGAAATTCCAGTTTACAATGGAAAAATAAGATAATGAACAAACCTTGTCTCGTCGCCATTGTGCTGGAACCTTGGTAAAGCTGTTACAGTCATGTAATTAAAAGATCTGTGGTTAATGGTATCACGCTCAATTTATTTTTAATTTCATGATAGATTTGTTGAAATTATTTTATGGATCGTAAGTTTTGATCTATTTGCATCAAAGACACAGGATTAAAAGCACTCAAAGATATGAAGACAGAAATTTAAATTTAACAATACAGGCTTTTACCGTATGGATGGAGAACATTCATCGATGTACATAAAATCCTTTATATTTTGAAAACGAAGAATAGAAAGCTTTCCCCATCTCATATTTCTAATACATCATATTACGTAACAAATACTTAAAAAACAAACGTTTTTCATACGTATACTTGCTACATAGGTACACGCCGAACTTACAGTTTAATTGATATGTATAGTATAGAAGAAGAAAAAGAACGACTTGAAAACCCACTCGCTAAAAGAAGATATTATTGGAATGATTCAGTGATTGTTGCAATAGTGCACCCTTAATGCCTTGTTTCTTGGAAATGCTCTACGTCAGGGTTTCTCAACCTTATGAGTCCGCGTACCCCTGTTAAAATACCCAGACGATAGCGCTGACCCCCAACCCAAAAAGAAACAAATACTTATTTAAATGAAAGTTAACAAATAAAGTGTCAACATGAAATGTAGAAAAGTGTAATATGATAGGTGGGCTTCTTGTCACAAAGTACCTATGTCGTATTTAGAAATATTTTTGGAATAAGTTTAAATTTTTTCAATATTTTATTTCGCGAACCCCCGACCATTAAATGGCAAACCTAGGGGTTCGCGTACCCCAGTTTAAGAAACCCTGCGCTACGTGATTCACTGGAGTATCCTTCCACCGTCCGGTTTACGAAATAAACTAGCTTTTAATGTACCTCACCTAATACATACAAAATGGAAATTGTATTCGTGACAGTTTAACAACCCCTGTGAACCCCTTCATGATAACCAAACCATCACTCTTCTTTCGCCGCGCCAATTCTAATTTGATTTGAATTGAGATTTTTGGAGATTATCTGGTTATAAGGTAGATACCTATCAGTGCCTAGTACCTAACAATACCATTATTTAGTAGTTTTCCATTATTAGTTTTCGATCAAAAAATAAATTTATGAGTTTTCTCCTTGAAATTATGAAGCATACTTATACGATATAAAAAAAAAATATGCACCTAAGGACGAGAAATTTAAATATTAAAACTGCATATGTGAATTTCTCATTCTTGGGTGCATAATTATTAATTTCACCTAGAAAATTTAATTTCATCAGTCATCCATCACCGTGTGTGTAATATGATGAAATAATATCCTTGATTGTCAAATTTTATTTTTTATTAATTCAATCGCTATTAATTGCAATATAAAATTAGATATCTTTTAAGGTACTATTCGAAGTTGGACTGCACGCTGCATTTCTGTCCTACGTGCAGAGTACAGTCGCTAATCCAAGTTGGACTGCACGCTGCAAGGCCGAAGTGTTCCGATTCGAGATATGTGTTGCCAGGTCAGGTTTTTACCTCTGTATAATTTTGACAAAATACTCCAAAAAATATACTTTATAATTCAAAATGTACAAAACTAAAAGTATAAAACGCAAGACGTCAAGACCTATAATTTGTCCCTACAAATGAGTAGTCTAGGATCGATAGTTTCCAAGATATATGGTAGATTCAATTTTGACAGCTGTCATCTTAAATGTAGATTTCATCGAGACCTACCATTTTCCCTTACGCACGTACGCACCAGTAACCTAGGATGAGTAGCTTTCGGGATACATATTTCAAAACTGTTAAATCAGTCAAATCTGTCAAATTTGCCAAAACAGCCAAATCAATCAAAACTGTCAAAATAAGTCAAAACTGTTAAAACCGTCAAGTCAGTCAAATCTGTCAAAACTATCAAAATTGTTAAATCAGTCAAAACTGTCAAAATTGTTAAATCAGTCAAAACTGTCAAATTAGCCAAAACTCAAAACTATCAAATCAGTCAAAACTGCCAAACCGTCGTATCAATCAAATTTATAAAAAGGGGACATTTTGCGAAAGGAGACATTTTGCGCAAGGGACATTATGATAATGGGACGTTTTGCGACCATGGGACATTTTGAAAAGTAACGTGGGCTGTCTTGTTTCTTTTGCGAGTTATAAATTGTATCGATTTGTACGTAGTTTCCATATTGCAAATTGTACATTTTGCGTTTAATACATTTACGTTTTGTATATTTTGAGTATAATATACAGTATACTTTTTGGAGTATTTTGTCAAAATTATACAGAAGTAAAAACCTGACCTGGCAACACATCGTCTTGAATCGGAACACTTCGGACTTGCAGCGTGCAGCGTGCAGTCCAACTTGGATTAGCGACTGCACGCTGCACGCAGCACAGAAATGCAGCGTGCAGTCCAACTTCGAATAGTACCTTTAGGCACCTTTCTAACAAAATTCGGGTGTAATAATTGAGATGTTTTCCTAGATAATTTCATAATAAGCTTTTCTGTCAAGGACTATCAGGAAAGTAGATTTTCCTGTGCGACATGTATTACGTACGTGTGGCTACTGGCTACTTGATGGAGCCATCTCACAGGGTGCTCCCCAGGGGAGGCTCTTTGATTGGCAAATTATGGCTTGATTGTGTTGGTGTTCCACCCGTGACCCCCACTAACTACATATTGCTGTCCTTGTTCTTATTATCTAGAACATCATCGTAATAAAACTGTCTGTAGGTACTATATAATACTGAAGAACCCTGTTGATAGTTAACAGATATCAAATAGTGATTCTAATGTTTTGTTTATTTCCACATGCCAATTTGCCATTCGTGCTTATTTACAATTTATGCATTTAAATTTTATAAGTTGCTAAATAAATAATTACTTATTCACAAAGGTTACAATAACTATTTAGATTTTCCTTTCATCTTTATGCAATATTTGAACCTTGACACAAAAACGCTTCGTCCATTTATAGAAATTGAGAGTATTTTTCTCATAATTTTGAATTGGCTGCGGTGATAATTTCCATTTTCCAAGAAATGTACTGTAATATTAATGACATATTGCTGAGCTGGCCATTTCGGAAAATTACTGATAACCAGTTTTTCTGCCCCGCGGTTTCGCCCGGGATTTTTTTTGTCTTGGGAAGGAGGTATATTACGACGGTAGGTAAAGAGAAGCCTATTTTGTATTCCAAGTCATAATTAATATGTAGGTATAACGAATTTCGTCTTTGTCGAAATGCCGCGTGAAAATAAATACTTAATTTCCATGGGAATGAGATATCTTCTTGCGTTATAGGTAGCGTAGCCTACGTACGTTTCTACTTAGATTGTTTCTACTTACTTTCCCATTTATGTCTTTTGGAGTCTTCAAAGACATAATTTGAATTGTATATTTTTGATGAACTTTATTAAATTTCTAAACTTCCTACTTTGAGTATTAAAAGAATTTTCTTTTTTGTCGTAACCTACTTAGACTGACCGATTTTCTGAGCTGTGATATTGAGTATTTTTCGACAGGTTGCAATATTTCATATTTCATGAGTGCAGCATTTTCGCGCTGTTGTTTAGCATTAATTTTATTAGTTTGTCGTATGGTAAGTATTTATAGCCTAAGATGAGTTGCGTCATGTATCCCAAGCCACATCTAACTGAGCGTACTTACAACTATAAACATACACGTAGGATACGCATCATGTTGACCTCGGCGGACCAAAAGCAGTACCACTGTCACTGGGTAAGTGTGCCAGTGTGTCAGTAGGTCGCGCGTCATCCGCGGCCATGCCGCCCTACCCCGCCCCCGCCCCCGCCCGCGCCCGCGCCCTCTCCCGCCGCCACAAGGTCCCAAGAGACTGCAGTCGACATTATTCTCCAATTTACATTTTCTTAATAGGGCAAAGGACCACAGCTCAGCTCAAGTAACCGGCTGACCGCAATAGAGCTCGACACGGCACCTGGTCATATCTGTGACCCAATTAACTTATCTGCTTGTTGTTATCAGCAAATGTGTCCGTTCTTATTATAGTCAACGATTTTTCCAATGTTTCACTCAGATAATGATATTGGAATAATAAATTCCTAATTAATTATATTAGTTAAAAATAAATTATTATTTTTAATAAATCAATTATAATATTACGAGAATTATACAGTTTAGTTGAGTTAAGTCATGTCTGCTGCTGCAGTTTAGTCACTGCATGGCTGCTGTATTGTATATCTGCTTATAGAAATGAAATTTTCAGTAAACCCTATACTATAACTGTTTAACCAGCACAAATAAAAAAATAAATATATTCTTGCAAAATAGATTCTAGTCCCAAAGACTAGAGAGAAGGAATAAAAAAACGTGAACAATATTTACTGTCACCCAAGTTTCGATTATTTCCGTAAAAAGTATCCTGTCTTTCACTAGTGTCTCACCAGTGTGATAAGTATAAGTACTAATATCATATCCTATGCGATCTAACTTTCAGATCAACTGAATAAAACAATTCTATTTCTAGATTTCATCAGAGTCCCTCCCTAAATCTCGCACGCACGCACTCATATTTTTTTTTTTGAGGATAACAGCACGTAAATTCGTAACTCGAGTAAAAGGGCCCCATTTGATTAAAACTTTTCAAATAACGATATTAGCAAGACGTCCGTTAAACGGACAAAAATGGTATGTATAGTACCTATGTACCTACTTAACGAGCATGTTTTCCTGAACACTGAAATTGATCTGTAAGTGTATGAAGGAACGAGCTGTGACGTTTTTAATGGATTCATTAGTTTTTTAAAGGCTTTTTTTTTCTTTAAAAACCAATCGAGTATTGTATCAATATCAAATGAAAACCCCATGAGCTGGTAGGTACCAAAAATAAATAAAATGCACTAATCGGTTGCGATTTTTAGGATGAGGACATTTTGTGCCGGAGGGGACGGAGGCGGAAGTTTATTACATTATATGGAAAATTATTGACGGAGTAGTCTAAGAAATGCATTACTTATTAGTTACGAGGTTATTTATTACTTATTAATATGTGTGCGAAATAATGCAACGAGTGTCACAATAATTACGTTAATACATTGTTACGAGGTGGAGTGCAATTTAGTGGAATATAATTGAGCAGTTGAAAATTCGACCTTGTTCGGTAGGAAGCTAGGCGGCTAGAGCGTGTGACAAGCAACAGCAACCGGCCGCCGCGCGACGCCCGCGGTATCGATCCCGGTTCAGTTCCTTGCACCATTCAATGCAGTGATATTGACAGCGCACAATGCCGTGTAGCCACGAGGACGAGCTACCCATACCTACTGCTACTCGATCACAATCACAGCAGGTCAGTGTGGCCGTGGACACTGTACTCGCCACTAACAAAGCATAATTATGTAAATCACATAAATAAAACTATTGCTGTCTTATAACTATAAGACATTTTACGGGTTTCTTACCGCGATTTAAATATTTGATAAGTTCCCGATATTTCAATGCTGTTATTGCTGTCTTTCCCTATTTTGGACAAGCCACACAATCTTGCGACTACATTCGCCGAAATACAAACCAATCAAACATGGCCCCCTTAAAGACTTATACCGGGTGTTTAGGTTCATATCATAAGAGAACTCACAGTTTTTATTACATAGCGCTTGTGGGCTGCGCGTGCGTTTCTTTTTCCATTCCGAAGGTTATATGAGTTGTGCAAGAGAATAGTGGGTCGGCGCGGCGCGGGCGCTGTGCCACTGCCACTGGAATATCAAAAGAACCAACCATTAAGTTGATGTGTATGAATGCCTTACGTCTAGTCTATCAACGTATAATTTGGAACCTTGAATAAAGGCTGTCGGGTGAGAAGTTGTTGTACTTATATCTTTTCGTTTTTATCAGATTACACAATAAATTATATTTTTTTAATACTTTTAATTAAATGCGAATAAAAATCACACTTATACTTTAAAGTCACTCGTTCCCTAATAAATAATGTTTAAAATTTAGTGTTTGAGCATACACGTCTCTTGCCCTTTGGCGAAATTGAATTTCAATTTATCTTGGTAAGTAGGACACGGCACGTGGTGCAATCCGCGTACCAATGAATACGTATACATTTCACAGAATACATACTTGAAGTCGTGAAGAAATATACTACCTACTTGAAAATTTTAAAATTTTATTTCAGTATGTTTTTGTTTCCTTTATCTTTACTGACTGACATACAAAGACCCCTAAGCTATGTCTCGCAATTAAATTAACACCATGTATAATTCCAAGCAAGTACTATGTCATTATTTGTGAATTTTTTGAAATTTAAACCTGCCTTACTGCCTCTCAGCCATGGGCTCACGACCCGGAGGTCCCGGGTTCGATTCCCGGCGGGGGACAATGACTTTGAGTTGTTGTATCTAGTTTGGTTAGGACATTGCAGGATGATCACCTGATTGTCCGAAAAGTAAGATAATCCATGCCGTCGGATGGCCATGTAATGGTCCTGCGCCTAATTTCTCTCTGGTCGTGTCAGTCAATCTGTCCCATCAGAATATGAGATTGAAGGAATAGAGAGTGCACTTGTCTGTTATGCAAAAACTTGGGCACCAAAAACTAGTTCCGCGTAGTTGGCCGATCTCTAGGAGGTAGACCGCCATCACCGAAAATTGGTTGGGAGGAGTATTAGGTAGTATAAAATAGATTTCGTAATAATTTAAATTTTATTTTTATTTTCACTAAACCCCCAACAGTAGTTTTCAATAATATTAAATTGCAGGGCTGGCTGATATTACTCAATCGTATTATCTGACCTTGTCAGGTGAGGCATCTGACCTTGTCAGGTGAGGCAACGCTATACGACTCACTGCTTTGAATTTTGGTTGAATTTATATGAATTAAACATAATCGTTGGGTATATTATTCAAAGTACAAAAATATTTATGCCCTGTCGTGTCTTGCTTTGCTTTAATTAAAACTTTCACTAAGTATGTAATATTGAGGCAATAATATTTTTTATCTCATAAATTCATAAGAACAACTGTGTTTGTGTTTTATTTTTGTCATTTTGCGTTTTTGTTGCAATTTTTCGTAAATTTACGATATTGTATTTCTTTTTTACACCCGTGTTTTAATGCCCCTCATTATGCAGCAGTTGCTTATGTAAGTATTATATCTCCCTAATCACAACAAAAAATACTGTTAAATACGAGTGTACCGCTGAATTCCGATACACGCTAGAGCGGAACATACATACTACGACAGCTTACAACTACGATACATATAAAATGCATCATTTTAAAGGAAATTATCTATATCCTCTGTTTTCATACTGGTATATGTGCCGGCGCTGTCGTTTCTACAGACAGCCTTGTGCCAATTCTGCGAGCCAGTACGTTTCTGCGCATTATGTACTCGGTATCTTCCTGCATCTTTTAGTACGGTGCAAATATCCCAAACATGGCCAAACCCCAACATTCAAAGTAAATGTATCATTCCAGCTTCAAATTATTCTATAATGTCCACTTAATGATTGGTAAAAAGTTACACAGCATTTTGTGAGTCGGGTTTTATGAGAAGTTGAAAGTTTTCAGTTAATCTTAAATATTTCCAAAACTATGGGGTTTAGCGCAAAAGTGTCAAGGACAGAAATAATCTACATTAAATTTCAAACTGTTCCACAAAACTTTTTTCTAGCGTCAATACTAAAAAAGTTACAGAGGGAAGAATGTAGGTACACGATAATCTTTCTTACTGACTGAGTGATTGACCAGCTCGTCATCGTAGAGCCTAAACTACTAAAGCTACAATGATGAAATTTTGTAAGAAAGTTCCTTCAATGCTGTAACCTTCACGTGAGAGAAGATATTTGGATTTTCCGCCCCCATGGGGGTTAAATAGGGGATGGAAGTTTCAGATAGAGAAGGATAGTCAGTCAACGATACTGAACACATATCAGCAGGTTTTTTTTTTCAGGAAATGATAAAAAAAATTGCTTTTCCATACAAATTGTCTGATCGATGTGGTCATTTTGTATGAAAAAGCAAATTTTTTTTCTTCATTTCCTGAAATAAATTCCTGGTGGTAGTTGTTCAGTTTCGTTGACTGAGCAACCCCTATAAGTTTGCGGGACGCTGTCCCTTACATTACACCCCGTATAACTCGTTCTCACTACTTAATGAACGGTCTAGTAAACTACCCAATAAACAATGGTGTTTGATATTTTAGAGTAGGCACCGTTATACCGGCATTTCATGACGTGCCCAATACAAAGTAGGCGGTTAGGTAAATTCTCATATCCTATTCAACGTATAAGTAAAACATAAGGAATTAATTGATGAAGATATTAATAAGAGAATAAGGTAAATATAAGTTCAATGTGGGGAAGTCCGGCATACTTCAGTATACAGGGTAAGACCGGCACACTGTCACAAAAAATGTCTATTTTCTTTTTTCTAGCCTCATAATGCTACTAGCGCAATGTAATTTGAACTAACACCACAATACTGGTTTTATCGACCATAAAGTAATCCGCGCTCTTATTTAAATGCTCCCACAAAGTATCCCGTGGTTGGGAACAAAGTAACGGCACTTTAAATGGAGCTATTTTGAGATTAATAGTTGATTATAGGACCCAGTGTGTCGTCTCCACAAGGTGCGCGGGTGCCGCATCACTCTTGAGCGTTTTGTAATACCGCTAAAATGGTGGTAAGCAGGCCAAGGATTCGCTTATTTACTAGTTCGTGAGAAATAGCGTTCTCAACCTTTTTTGGCTTGCTAAATTCCTAAATCTATTTCATTTTCTTTATTGGACAATACATACGTATTATTATTTATTTATTTATTTATTTCGTTACAATAAAAACACATGTACAAATATGACAATAGGTGTCGTTAAACCCGATAAGGTTTGTCAACGACACATCATTCCGCAGTTTTTTATAAAAGTAAGCAAATAAAAATTTAACAAACTTATATTTACAATCAAACATACATAGCATAACGCATAGTTGTTGAAAAATAAGATTAAGAGAAAATCTTAAAAATATTATCTACCTATCATCTCACACATTGAAAACATCGCACAAAGGAAAGGAACAGAGTTACTTCGTATTGTTCGCATTGCTCGGGCGGTCGGGCGCGTAAACAACAACAAATTACGTCACGAATAAAAATGATATCCAGGGTGTCCAAATTAGTGTATATGAACGCAAACAAAAATCACGCCTGTATCCCATATGGATAGGCAGAATGTCAACGGCTTCCATCGAATCTGACTATTGCATCGGTTATTTTATTATTTATTTATTATTGTAGTTTATCAATATTATTTTTTAGGGTTTTAGCACAATTTTGAGGGGTTATTTTGTTTTTAATTGCTAAGGGTAATTTATTCATCAAGTCGGGGATAATGTACTGTAATGTATAGAGAACAGAAAGATCAATTAATTACTTAAGTACCTAAATATACATTCTAACTTCCATACATTTCACAACAATCGAAATAATAACCTTAATTATTCAATTTTATAACAATCTGTTCAAGATTACTCTGAACAAAAGAAATATTCTACTGTATTTGACTGAAAACACAATAAACATATCTACTCGTAGCTAGAGAAATAAAGGGATAGTGTTCAAAAAACCGAAGCAGCCTTCGTACGAAACCACTAATCTACCTGTATGTACGTACGTTTCAGCATTAAAGTCTAGAACTTTTCGATTTAAACACGTTGTATAATCTACATAGGTACATATAACAGATGTAGATCAAGATTATGTAAAATCTAATTAAACAAAACAGCCAATTGCCGAATTCATTGAAATATCAGGTGTAAAGGACATTGAAACACTAGGCATGAGGGACAACTTGACGAAAACTGATAGGGGTTGCTCAATCAATGAAACTGAACAACTTTCAACAGGAAATTCTTTCAGGAAAAGAAAATATTTTTTGACTTTCCTATGCAAAATGACCAATGATGATAATTTCCTGAGCAAATCTGTTCAATTTAATGAACTGACCAACCCCTATCAGTTTTCGTTTAGTTGTCCCTCATGCTTAGTGTTTTAATGTCTTTTACACCTGATATTTTAATTAATTCGGCAATTGGCTGTTTCGTGTTTACCAGTCCGCGAAATGGTTGTTGTAAAACGCACAATGGCCGAAATGAAAGAACATTTCGCGGATTGCGCGGTTAGTTTTTGCCAATCCGCGAAGTGTGCCTTTTTTCCGGCCAATGAGCGATTTCGGGGATTGTGCGTAACATATACAAATACGTCCTCATTGGAAAAATACGTCTCAAATTCGAGATGTGAAGCCAATTTAAAAAATAAGGATAATATAAATAAATAATCCTTTGTTTAGGTCGTTTTTGCTCTGCCTACCCCATTAGGGATAAAGGCGTGATTTTAAGTATGTATGTAACAATAAAAAATGCGCCATGGGGTAAAACGACTTGACAAGTTTATTTAATGTACCTAGATGTTGACTGTTAATTCGCGATGCTCACCGCCGTCGCCGTTCTATTTGGCAATACAAGACTGGTTGCGCTCGGCTCTGCGCCTGCGCAACTCAATTACTCGAGCTTTGATAAAAAAGTGGGTCACTGCCTAATTACGTTTAACGTTGTGCCAAGTTATGCGTTACGCTTCTGATGGATTTATGCTAATACATGCCTTCTGCGCGATTGTTACCATACCTTTCAAAACCAAATAACTGGTGGCTACTAAAGATATTTTAATCGATACCTACATACATTTGTAACATAATTTATGTATGAGGTACCAGAGCTATTCCAATAAGAGACAAAATAAAAATAGTCTCGCGCGCTAATTTCCTTTAAACACACAGGAAAGACCAGTAGAAGAGCCTGCTGTATAGGTATTCAAATGAATAAAAAACAGCTCTTATCAATATAGTGTACGTATAATTACTTAGGCATACATAATTCAGAGGGAGCCAGCTGCCCTCCCTTACCCACCCCAATGGTACGACCCCATGGGCGGTACGGTGGTACACTGTTTATTTTTAAGAGCTTCATAGCTTTTACGTCAAATTAATAATTTCCTACTAAGCTGCCTCGGAATGGCGACTTAAGTGAGATTTTTTTAGGGTTCCGTACCTCAAAAGGAAAAAAAGGATCCCTTATAGGATCACTCGGTTGTCTGTCTATCTGTCTGTCACCACCCTTTTACTCAGGAACGCGTGACTGTATCATGTTGAAATTTATACTGAATACTTTAATCTAGGGTCCCTTGAAGCTGTAAAAGAATCATACTTCTAACTCCTCGCAATCAAAAGATATGAACGTTTGTTTGATAATTTGCAAGGAAACAGAAAACTAAAAGTATACTTTTTTGTGATCTAACCAAAAAAATATAGTTTTTGGATTTTTTCCTTTGATTGTGCTAGAAGACATTACTTTTTGCCAAATTTCAAGATTCTAGGTTATCGGGAAGTACCCCATAGGTTTTGCCTTCCTCAAGATTCAAAAACCTATAGTGTACTTCCTGTTGACCTACAATCATGAAATTTGGTAAGAAGCAGTGCCTAGTAGCATAATCAAAGGAACAAATCCAAAAACCGTAAATTTGTTCATATATCAAGAAAAGCCGGTTAAGCACAATCTCCGCAGAGTGGTCCTCCCCACAAGGTTGCCTTTCCCATGTGTATACCTGTCGAGATAAAGCAATGTCTAGTGTTAAAAGCACTTTGCCCTTTATGATGAAAGTGAGAGAAAACGAAACGCATCGGTTGGTCGTTTGTTTACAACTGTTTCGTCTTCTGTTAGACTCATCAGATACGGTAACGTCCGTATTAATATGTGTTTTGTTTGTTTGTGTTCTGTTTTAATGGATCGGATGATGGATGACACTTCAAATTTTCTTATGATATCTTCTCATGTAAGTGATATCATTCTTTATCTTGCAAGGATTTTTAATTATGTTTTCCACATAGGTGTAGTATAAAGCACTATGTATAACTCGGAAGAAAATGCGATTGCCAACTCGTGTGTATTGAGGCTCTCAGCTGCGCTTCGGGCATCAAACTTCACCCTCGTAGGAATCGGTCATGTTCTCCCCTCGATAAAAAAAATGTACTATTTTAAAACCGGCTCGTTGTTTTTATGGAATAAGCTGTGTTTTTCGCATCTTTTTTGACGCGGCTAGGTCGTTACCGCCATGCCCCGTAGCGCGGGCTGATTGGACGATACACGCCTTAAATAGTCACCTTAAAACTATACTATATAGTATAGGACTAGGCTTCCTTTTAGATTTCACAACTTTTTTTAATTAACTACAAACGAGACTTGACACATTTTCCGTTGAATAGGTACATTTTATTGAAAAAAATGCTGTTTACTGAAGACCCTTCGGAGTTGGACTTTCCTCGACCTACTTTAACTTTATAGAAATTGCTAACAGGGCCTTGTAATATTTCTATTGGTAAAGTAATGAGTACAATTTCAACACAATACACACTCGCAAGTTCGACTAATAAGAACACAAACAATAACTATCCAGAAGGTTGTATGTTTATTTGAAACCTAATTAACTTGTAAATAAACCATATTTGTTCTACAAAGACGAAGTTTAATTTTGGATTGATTAATTCAATATCAAATTTTAGCATTCCTCGAAACATAGTAATAAAAAACAAGTATTTCCTTTCCAAAACGGAATGGTTTGGTCATTTGTTCTTTAGAACTTCATAAACTGTTTCGACCTTAATTCACTGATTAATGCAAATAGACGATAAATTAAAACCTAAAAAGTTCCACGTCGTGCTGGAACTGCTACAAGTATTTTATTATGCACAAAGCTGTATAAACAAAAAAAATAATTATTACAGGAGCATCACCAAATTTTTCGATGGAATTTGTTAATTCTAATATATTATATCTCCAAATATTTGTGCTGAATTTTTGTAGATACACTTATGCACATAATTTGTGCCACTTTATTTCCAGAGATATAGCAGGTTACGTACACAATACACATTGCACAACACTTGGTTTGGTTGATTTTGAGACCTATCTAGTTATCTACTAAAATAAAATATTTATGTTAAACTACTCGTCTGTCAACTAAAAATATAATTGTTTATCGACAATAGTTAAAGTCCGACATTAATAACTACCGCCCTATAAGTCTTATCTCCCACATTTATAAAATTTTTCATAAAGATTATAGAGAACCGCATAGCTGGACTTTTAGATCGCCACCAACCACTAGAACAAGCCGGTTTTCGTCTATCATTTTCTACAACAGACCATCCCCACACAATAAACCAGATTATAGAAAGGCATACTGAGCTTCACAAGCTACTTTACCTAGCGTTTGTAGATTATTCCAAAGCTTTCGATAGCCTCACACATTCAGCGATATTTTCAGCTCTTCGCAAAAAAGGCATCGAAGAGGCGTATGTCAAGCTATTGAAACTAATCTACAGTAACAGCACGGGTTATTATATATACCCTCAGAGCAAAGACGGGCATAGTTGACGTGGGACGTAAGAAGAGGCCAAATTAAAATGGGACTGGGCCGGGCATGTTTGTCGGATGCAGCTGGAACGTTGGCCAAAAATCGTCACCGATCAGTGGATACCTCAAAATGGCTTTCGCCGGAGAGGTAGGCCCCGAAAACGATGGCGTGACGATTTTGACGCCTATTTAAAGGAGTGGACCGCGGGGAAAGCCTTTGCCCAGCAGTGGGATCAAATTGGCTAGGAATAATAATCGACAATAGTACAAAAGGGTTATTTAAATAATGAAGTATACACAATTTTATGTAGCTTGTGTGTGTAATTTTACTTATTTTTATATTAATTTAACGTGTCGAAAAATAACTTAATTTATTACAATCTCTCTGAAACAGTGTTTTAGTTTATTTACAAAGTTACATACATAATGCATAAAGTTGGTATTTAGGTATATATTTGCAACGACCCAGTTTTGAAATCAGCCGCAGCGACGCGCTGATAAATTTCAAATTTATTAATACGTTCAGTTTTGTAAACCGGGTGTGACTGTCTGTGTCTACTTTAACATGTCAATTATTGCAGAATATATCAAAACCTCAATGAAGGTATTACAGTAAAGGTAAGAAGGTATATACAATACAGGTGTAAAAAAGTACCTAGGTAGTTTACAAGTACATTCTTTAACATATAGGATGTCCCAAAACCTAATTGTATTTTTTTATTAAACACATGTATGTCATATTGCAGTTGAATTTTAGGAATATTTTATTTTTAACTTAAAACATAATAGACAATGAGGTTACGTGTGGAACATAAAATCCGACAAATGCCCGGCTCGGCTTTGCTAGTATAAGTTCAGTTTGTATCGACATTTTAACATAGTGAATAAGTAATAAAATAACTCAACAAACTGTTTTGAGGTTCAAGTTTTTTTTTTAGGAATTCTCTATGGATACTTGGCATACTACTTGGCTTTTGCTTTAGAAAATCCGAAAGAAAATCTCCAAAGCTCAGTTCACACTTAGTTCTCAGTTAATTTCTTCTTGCCGCGATATAAATTCGGTAAAAAAATTCATAACGTCAGCCAGCAAAGCTGAGGCGGGCATTTTGTCGGATATCAGGACCACACGTAACCTCTGATGCGAAAGAAAATATCATCAGCATGGTTCAGGATGCGGAAGAGCTCAAATAGTGTAGTACTAAAAATGCTGCCTACATAAATCTATGATAAAATACATTAAAAAACGTAGATAGGTTGTGTTGCATAAGCATAACATAACTTGACGCCCAAAGAAAAAAAATATTCCTTATAATCACATTAATCACTCCCATGTAATTTCAGCAATTTTTAAGTTTAGGAGTTTTTAGCTCACTAGCAGAAGTAATTTAGACAATATTTCCGACAGCGGCAGGAGCAGTGGCAAGGGCTGAGTGTAAATGTGGCATAATATAATAACGCTTGGATTGTCGAACTCCGGCTCTGATGCGGTGAAATGACGTAGCACATCCGACATAGCCGTAGCAGCGCGCGTAGGCGCTGTTTTCCACGTAGCAAAACAGTACTAGATTTTAATTTTTTTCCTTTATCCCAAATAAGTTAATCTCTTTTATTTTTTATCGAATATAGTTTACAAATTAAGAGCGTGTCGGGAACAAATCTAAATATGACAACCCTTGTTTGATAAAAACAAATTAGCTTTCCGCCCGTGGTTTCTTTAACTCCGCTGAGTAGGTAAGTTTTACCGTCGTATGTATAATATGTACAACCAATTTTAAAGCTATATCAGCTTACTTATATCCTATATATTCTAAGACCTAACCTATTGTAAGTGCTAAGTTTCATCCCGATCCCTGAAACGTTGAAACGTGATTAAGTATAATGTATAATAAACATCCAAACGTTCGCATTTTAAGCAGTATGGATTTTTTGAACTCCAGTCCAGTACATGACGATTCGCATTGAATGTTGGCAAATGAATATCGAAATCGTAAACAATTTTACCAGCTCAATGATCCGTTGTTTGATTTAATTTTGAGCTGTCACTGTATTGTATAAGGC